>PVKC010005769.1:0-32443 GCA_004027635.1 Crocidura indochinensis | reverse complement strand
TCTCTAGCTTCACCAGGATCTTGAACTGTGTCCTCTGTTAGGCAGATTTGCTCAGTGAAACCTCTTCACATCTCAGGAGCACGTGGGAGAAACCCTACTGGACAGTCACCCACACTAGTGCATGAGCCCAGCCTCTACCACTGACTAGCTGGGAAATCTCCCAGTGCCCCCTCTCTTCTCTGTAAAGAGAAGATATTAGGGGTACAGGAAAGCTTCCACTATACAGCACCTGGCCCAGTGCAGCTGCTCCCAGGTGAGGCAAGGATTTTCCCTCCCTACTGCAGACAATCTGTCTTCATTCCCTTTAAGAGCATGCTTCCCCCTCCTTTAAGGTGCCCCAGAAACCCTTCTGACTTTCTAGTTCTGATAAAGCTTTCTAGTTGCTTTGCCCCTGTATGCCCCAGATGTTAATTTCATTTCCCAGAAAGCAGTGGGGCTGCTTCACCTTCCAGTGCCCCAAGACTCTCCCTGCCTTCCCTTTCCAGAGCCCTATTCAGGAATCCTGTACAAGCAGATGAGGTCATCAAGAGGAGAAAAGAGGGGAGAGGAGTAAAAAGTGAGGGAAGCTGGTTCCAGGCTTCTCCTCCCCCAACCCTGATCCTTTGGGAAGAAAGAATGAGAAAAGAGAGTTTCCATGAGGACTGCACTCACCGTATCAAATAAATATTTTAGGAAGTTGACCTCGCCAAACAGTGTGTCCACTTTGGACTGCAAGTCCACCTTGTTCATGTATGCAGCATCCACATCCTGCACAAGTATAAACCATTGCTCTAAAGTGCTGCTGCCAGCCCCTCAGCAGCATCTTATCAACCTCTCTCAACCCATTTCCTCACCCACAGATTTCTTCACCTCACTCAAGTCCAGAACATTGACCCCCTGACTTTTCAGGCAGAAGTGTGACCCCCAGGGGCCAGAGTGATAGCACAACAGGTAAGGCATTTGCATTGTGGTCAGGTTCAATCCTCAGTATCCCATAATGGTCCCTCTGAGTCTGTCAGGAGTGATTTCTGAGGGCAGAGCCAGGAGTAACCCAAGCTCCTACACTGCTGATTGTGGCCCCAAAACAAAACAAAGCAAAAGAAGTGTGACTCCAGTTACTTTTCTCTGTCCTTCATATACAGCACCTGACACTGTCTTCAGATTCCAAGGTTAACACTAAAAGCTACCAACTAACTTCTGGAGAAAGGGGAACTCTAGGGTTCCCCAAGATTCCATTCAGTGCAGTTGTTTAGCCTTTCTCTCCCCTTCTCCATGTGAGGAGTTTTATGTTGGGATAACACACTTAAGAAGCTGGTGCCAGAGGCTAGAGGGTATCTCTTCTTCCCCATCACACCATCTCAAAGGCAGTTCCCTGACACCCACCTCCACAGGACAGCCCTGCTCCTACCTTCTTCAGGATGACAAAGTCATTCTCAGTGTTGGTCCTCCGGTTGATTTCATCCTCATACCTGTGGGAGGCAAGAAAGTCAGAGCTGCCTTTGGCCCCTCTACACTTCTCCCAGCTGAAGGCATTGCGTTCCAAAGCTTCTGCTACTCTGTCCCCTGAAGGTCCTGCTAATCTCACTGGCAACAACTAGTAACAGCTTCGGTTCCCCAGAGCAACAGAAGGGAAAGAGAACTACAGTGGGAACCCCACAGTACACAAAACAACTCTCCCCAAATCGTAACTATCCACCTCTTTTGTGTGTATGTCATTAAAGGCATAAAGGAAAAGGTCTCTGGCTAAATTTTTAAAAATTTAAAACCAAATATGCCCTTGATTCTGTTTCCCAACAGCTTCGCTGTGAATTTCAATTTGTTGCCTTGACCCTCACCCTCAGCTTCGAGAGCAGGCGACTCCTCTGCTTCTTCCTGGACAGGTAGAAGCAACTGGTTTAGAACCAAATCAGCCCCATCACCCCTCTTGAATTTGTGAGTAGTAATAGCTAGTGCTAGTTGGTACTTTGTATGTCAGTATCTTAGTCTAGGAACTGATTCTACTTCCTTTCATTTCGAACAGGCTCTCTCTCCACATGTGGTGCCTGGTCCACCAGTTTCAGCAACCCTTGGAAGCATATTAGAAAGACAGACATTCTGGCCCCATCCCGTCCTGCTGCCTCAATTTGGCTTTAACATGCTTATACACAATGAAGTCTGAGTCCAAAGATCTATCTCCCACTACAATTCAACAAGGAGGACACTTCTCACCAGGACCCCCATTTTAGTATCAAACCTAGAGGCTTAGAAAGATGAACTTGCAGGCAGCTGTAGTATGGAAAAAAGTTCACATCAGATTTGGGATTATCTGAGTCCAATATCCATAAACCTGCTCTGCCCCTCCCCTCGACACTCAGTGTTGACTGTAGTGCCATCCTCCCAGGCATAGTGGATGCAAAATGGGAACCTGTGGTAGTGATGCAGAGATTGCCTGGCTGCACCCTTTACATATTAGTATGCAAGCAATGTCTCGCGCTGTGAGTCCGTTCTTGCCACAACCCGTTTGCCTTGCCCAGAGCCTCACTTGCTCTTGTAGTCCTCCACAAGATCTTGCATGTTCTTTATCTCGGACTTCTGGCGCATCTGCTCTGCATTTAAATAGTCCACCTGCTTCCGCAGCTCGCTGATGTAGTTCTCCAGGATGGGCTCCAGGTTGTTGGTCCTAGTGGAGGTATTCACCTGCTGCAGCAGCTCCCATTTGGTTTCTAGCACCTGGTTCTGCTGCTCCAGAAAGCGCACCTGAAATCAAGAGACCTCCAAGTTCACTCCAGGCCATGTGTCTGAGAAGCTCCCTCCTGGAGAGAGGGACCCACATACCCAGAATATCTCCAGCACTTGGAAAATAAGCAAGAACTTATCAGAGTCTGAGAACTCTGCTTTGCCAGGGACCAATATGAATTCTCATAGTGAACCATGGATGATGCCTGTAATGACAGTAAGCTCACCCTTGTTTGAGGGTGCATCACCACTATTGAGTGCCTTGTTTCCTTGAGATATGAGTATCTCCATCACAGATCTCACACTGTCCCCAATGGTACCCATGTTCACCCAAGTAAGAAGTGATCCAGAGCATCTAAATTACTGACATGTTCATGGCATCTTGATTAACATACTTTGATGGAGGAGAGGAAGAAAGATGAGAATGGAAGAAATGATTTGACTTTGAATATTAAACTAATTCCTGAACGCACTTGCTTAAGAGTCTCCACCTTCTACCTTGTCTCTTCCACCACTGTCCATACATTTTTTCCCCTGGAAGTTGTCTCATTTAAATGTTTCTGTCAGCATTTTAAAAGTAATTATGATCTGATTTCATAGTGTTGTATAATGTACTCAGTTTCTCTAATGTAGAGACTTTGGGGATTGTCAGAGTTTAGGAAATGTTCCCAGAGACTAAAGAATAGACATTACTCAGCATGCATACCATCTCCTACCCCAAAGCCATGAACACAAAAGTGCAGACTCGCCCCTCCATCCCCAATAAACATAATGGGTGCCTCTGCCCTGGCTCCACAGTCATGCACATATATGCACACGCATATACATGTGTACACAATTATACATGGTGTCACATGATGTCAGCCACATGTGCACACATATCCTCTCTAGAATCCTTCTGGGAGCTGCATATCTGGGCAAGTGCTCTGCTTTATGTGGCCCAAACAGAACCCTGAAGATACTCCCCTAAAAATTGCCCTAAACCTGGCAACCTAACACTCTTTGAATTCTGACTCTGCAGAGAATATTGCTTCCCTTGACTCCCTTTGTTCCCTTGAGTCATGCTGGTGATTAGGCAACCAGTTCTCACAGGTGTGTTGACAGCATTTACAGCCCTGAGAAATCCCTGCTCCTGCCTACTTTTACTCTGACACACTCCCAGGCAGCAGGGAAAATAATGGAGAACCCAGTGCCCCCTGTTATGAGCAATCAATAGAAACACAGGATATGCACAAGACCCTCATTTAATCCCTGGAATTTCTTGTCTTCCCTAGTAGGAATAGCTGGACTGGCCTCTCCCCACCAAAAAAGAACCCTGTCGTTTCACGGGGAAATCATGTCAAGTCATAATTGGATACTCTGGGTTAAGCAGAGAATCCCTCCAAACCTATCTCAGGGACTCAGAGAAAATGTCACGGTTCACCCAGACAAATTACAAAGGTGGAAGCTGGCTTCAGGCAGCATCAGACCACCTTGATTGGACCTAGACATTAGAAAAATCACTAAAAGCCATTATGACTTTTCCTATTCCACTTCCCATTCCCACCCGTACAAAATACCTATTCCAAGTTGTATATCATTAGCTATATTCAGGAAGAACTCAGAGAACAGATATAATTGAGCATTGTGCTGAGCTAGATTTCCTACTAGTAAAAGTCCTCCACTTACCCCCCCCCCACTTCAGGTCCCCCACTCCTGCTCATAACATTCCAGCCACAGCTTCTAATTGGTGCTCCAAGTACCATCTGCTCCTCCCACCTAACAGTGCTCTGCCTGGCTGCCTCCTGGTAAATCTCTCTAAAGCAGTGCTTCTAATGTCTCCCTTTCCTTATTAATTACTTAAGTTAATTAATTTAAAAGATTAATTCTTTTTTTTATGGGGGGCCACACCCGGTGACGCTCGGGGTTACTCCTGGCTATTCGCTCAGAAGTCGCTCCTGGCAGGCACGGGGAACCATATGGGGAACCGGGGGATCGAACTGCGGTCCGTCCTAGGTTAGCGCAGGCACCTTACCTCCAGCGCCACCGCCCGGCCCCAAAAGATTAATTCTTAATCTTTTCCTCCAGAGCATCTATCAGCATGTGCAGTGCTTTGGATTGTAGCAGTCTCCTCTCTTGATGGGATGGCAAATCCATGAATGTGGCACTAAGTCTATTCTCCAATAGACATGACTGCTGAGATCTATAGATGCTAGTAAATATCTGGGCTAGTGGTGTGCAAAAGAATTTGGAACTGCCTGTTAAATAGTGGACACTTAGTACTCCCATTATCCTGGGCCTAAATAGGAGATTCTAACGCAGTTGAACCAAGCCAAGTCATATCTCCACGGAAGAGATGAACCCCTTTTTATCTGAGGACTGTTTTCTCAGTCAGTGATTCTAACCTCCTTCGTCTTCATTCCCTGCACTCTGAGGATCCAAGTATGACCCCTGGAAGACTGACTCAGTTCACTTAACACCTAATTATTGGGCAATTATTATTAATGTTATAATGATATAACATTATATATATAACTGTTATGGGTGATGGATACAGGATTATAAATCCCACATATAAATCCTTGCTTTGGGGGAGTTTACCTGATGTTCCAGAGATACAACTTCAAAAAAATGAACATGTAAAATAAACCATGTCAGATGAATATAGGGCTAGAAAGGAAGATAACATGGATGGGGGTTGGATAGAAATACTGGTGCTTCTTTTCTCAGGGAGATGAGAAATGGCCCTCCTGTCTATAAAGACTTGATGGAGGTGAGTGAGAAACCTGACCATCTTTGGAGGAAGAAGTGGCAAGTGAAAAGGCCCTAGGACAGGTCTAGTATGAGGCAGGATGTTGCAAGAAAGCAATGGTTTCTGGGAAGTCAGAGGTTAGCAGACAAGGAGGCCATAGGCAAATACAGATGGTGAGTTTGAGCCTTACCATTAAGAAGTCAATTTGTGAGCCCTATTTTTCCCCTTTCTGTGCCTATGGAACCTTGATGCTTGAGAGTCATTTCAGGTGGTGGTAACTGCAACTTGGCCTAATTCTCAGAAATGTGATCCAGGGGTCAGCAGCAACTGTGAGTTAAAAGAGCCTGGCCACAGGTCTTTCTAGGATCTTGGGTTTTATTCTGAGAGAGAAAAGACACCATATAAGATTCTAACACGTGTGATATGTTTTTAAGGTGATTTGATATGGCACTGATAAGCTATTTAGAAGATGCTTTATAGTTTAAGGATAATAGCAGAAGGACCAGATGAAAAAGTAGATCAGATGTCATACCATAAATACCTGCTCCCTTTCTGCCTAGCCACACACAGCCCTCCAGAAGGAGGACTCACTGCTGCTCTTCTCAGAATGTGTCTTTACGAAAGAATAGGAAGTCACTTGCCCCAGGTCTTCTACCCTATCCTTGCCATAAAATTGAAGATTTTTATTAATAACAAGAGACACATTCATATGAGAGTCTCTAAAAGTCAGTTGCTCACCTCCTTGAGTCAACTATATTGTTTCTTCTTTCACCTGACCTTGACCTCTCAGCCATCTCCTTTACTGTCCCCTCCTTATTCCAGTCACATTTTCTTGCCCCCAAAGAGAGGAGAGAATAAACCAAGTTCTCATTCTGGGTGATCAAAAAGCATCTAGAAGCACTGTGCTCTATTGACCTATGTATTCTTAGCATACATGCTGGCTTGTCCTCAGCGCCTGTCCCGAATCTTGATGGGCTGGAGCTGCAGCTACTTTGAAGCAGATAACAGGTCAAGCTCTAGACTCCACTGAACCTCTGTGGAGACTGAGAAAATGTCACTGATTATACAAAAGTTCTTCACTGAACTCCCCACCACATTCCTGAAGACAACTTATGAACTTTCTGGGGAGTTGTCAATAGCTGCCATACTTCCAGGTCTCATCTGCCAACTCTACTCTGTTTCTCTAGCTTCCTCTCTTCTTCTCTCCTCTTTCTTCTCTCATACCATTTTTTTCAGAAATTTTAATAATTTTAGATTTTCGAATAATGTTTTTATGTCTTGGTCCTTCTGCCTAGAAGTCTCTGCGCTGAGAATTTGTTGGATTCTTTGGCTACCTTCAAAATACTTGTAAGATATAAAACCCCTGAATCTGGCACATGAGTTCATCAGATTAACCTTTGAGCCACTAATGTGCTAAGATTACTATCACTATTAACATATTCCCACAAACTATTGAAATTCTCTCCCCTTTACAGTTGGGTTTTCTGAGGACCTATGGCCTAGTCACTCTGTAGAATTTGGCACAGTGCCTGGCATGCAATAGATAGTTAGTGAATGTCTGTGAGATGGATGGCTGTACAATTGTGATTGTGTAATTATGATTTGGGGTGGGTATTTGTGAATTGCTAGGTAAGTGGATGAATGGATGATGGATGGATGGATGGATGGATGGATGGATGGATGGATGGATGGATGGATGGATAGATGGATGGCTGTGTGAGTGGGTCAGTGGGTAGATAGGTAGCTCAGTGAATGGGTAGATGTATGAATGTATGTATGATTGCATGGATGGACATATGGATAAATAGATAGGTATGTAGGTGAATGGATAGCTCAGTGTACAGATTTCATTGAATTAACTGGATAACTCAGTGAATGGTTGGGTGAGTAGTTGGATAGATGGATGAATAGATGGATAGATAGATGAATGGGTGAATGAAAAGAAAATTAAGATAAACTAAGATTAGTTTAACTATACACTTTTTCTGTTGGTTTTTGTATCTCTTATCTACTTTTCTGCCGAAGAAAAAGAAAGATTTCCCCCCTCCCAATAGTCAAAATGAGATCTAATTGAGGCAAATGCTTGAGGCTCCAAGATACGCATATCTGGAGGCCACTGTCAGGACCAAACTGAGACAGCGAGTGTGCTGAGAGGTAACAGGTTCAGAACTGTTTGGTCATGTGCCAAAAATCAGAGAAACACCTCTGAGGTACTCACCTTGTCAATGAAGGAGGCAAATTTGTTGTTGAGAACCATGATCTGTTCCCGCTCTTGGTTCTTGACCCTCTGAATTTCAGGGTCCACCTCCAGGTTGAGTGGTTGCAAGAGGCTCTGGTTAATAGTCACCTCTTGGATACCCCCAGGGGGACAAGAAGGACCAAAGCCCCCAAGCCCAAAACTACTTCCAAATCCACCACTTCGAAAACTAACTCCTCCATAGCCACCACCCCCAAAGCCACCACTACCAAAGCCTCTGCTTCCTCCAAATGCCCCTCCATGTTGGAAACCACTAGCACTTCTCCCCACTAAGCTAATCGAGATGCTCTTGCTGCCACCCAGGTTGTAGAGGCTCTGAGAGCCAAAACTCCTAGCAGAGCTTCCATACCCACCACCACCGCACCTCCCCCGGGCCACACACACAGATCCTGCAGCCCGATTCCCACCACCAGAGCCAGCAGAAAAGCCAGAACGGTAGCCCCGCCTGCTCCTTGAGCTAAATGCAGATTGAGAACTGAACTGGCGGATCATGGTTGCTGGAGCATCCAGAGACGCCAAGAGGAGAAACTGAAAGGAAGCAGAGAGCCGGGAGTGAAGGAGTACTACACCCTTTGGTTGGAGATCTGGCGCAGTCCCTATATTTATACATCCCCGCTGGGCTGGGCATTCCAGATTCTGGGAGGGGAGTGTCTATGTTTAACTTGCCTGCCAGTAGCATCTGTTTAAGATCTCACATCTAGGAGTTGCAAAAATCGTATGATAGACAAACTCCCCCAGCTTGATCATTTATCATTCATCTCTGACCATTTAGAGATCAGTGCACATTAATCATTGAGGATCGAGTTACTGAATACTCCTCTACAATTTTCCCCAGCATTCATTGACATCTTCCTAAGAAACACCACCATTGAATGTTTGTTTTAGGGTGTGCCTGGGAGATACAGGACAATCTAGCTTGGAACCACAGCATGGTGGTGTCATAGCACTGGACTGGTGGGGCAAAGATTTTGCTCTGACTTCATCACACCCAACTTCTTTCTGCTCCCAGTCTTATCACCAGTATGCATACTCTAAGTTTTAATCATAAAAAACCATAGCATTGTGGTCATTAAGTACATAGAAGGCCAGGAGAAATAGTTTGCAGATGCATTATCTATTGCTCTATAAGCGTCAGGCTCCTCAAAATTAGGACAGATGAGATCCTGGAGCACTGCAGGGCTCTATACAAATCACAGAGTAGCTCCACACTGTCTTCAAGACCCACAAACTGGCATATCCTGAACTCTCTCTCTCACTCTCACCCTCCCTCTCTCTCTCCTTTGCTCTCTCTTTTTCTAAAATCCATTCTGCTATAGGTCAAAATTTTCTAGAAATTAGAATGGAATGGAATACTCTAAAAGGATAATCTTGTTTTGTTTTGTGGCCACATCCAGAAGTGCTCAAGGTTTACTCCTGGCTCTCTATTGAGGGATCATTTCTGGTGGGGGCCTGAGGGAACTATATGGGATGTCAGGCATCAAATCCAAGTAAACTTTATGTAAGGTACCTGCCCTTCCCAATGTACTATCTTTTCATCCTTCAAAAGGGGATTTGGATTTTATACTATCTCTCTCTCACACACACAGAACACACACACACATTAATTTTTTTAGGCTCAACAATCATAAAACTCATCTTTTGCCTGTTCACTTGTAGAGCAGTGTTGAGCTGATCAGGGGACCCATCCTGAGAAATTATCTCAGACACTATTTCTAGGCCAGAACTTAATCAATGAGCAGTAGTGATGGTCAACAACAAGATACATTTGCTCACCAGACTCAAATAGTTGATAGTTTTCATCTATAATTTTTTTTATTTTTGGTTTTGGGGCCACACATGGTGACACTCAGGGATTACTCCTGGCTATATGCTCAGAAATTGCTCCTGGCTTGGGGGATCTTATGGGATGCTGGGGGATCAAACCACAGTCTGTCCCAAGTCAGCCGTGTGCAAGGCAAATGCCCTACCACTGTGCCACGGTTCCAGCCCCAGTTTTCATCTATAATTTAATAATCATCATTTTAAACTTGGGAGGTAACTTCATGACCCACCTAAAAGGATGATGTTCCCACTTGGGCATTTTTTTAATTTATTAATGTGGAGACCATGAAGCAACAACATTAGAAAATGTTCTAACGTTAACTGCTTCAGATATGATGTGAAATGAAGGAAATGAAATTCATAGTGGTAGCTCTGAGGCATCTTTATGGTTTCTATGAACTCATAAAAATCAAGAAAAGAGAGCAGTCATATAAAAAATCATTTGGTGGGGCTGGAGAGATAGCATGGAGGTAAGGCATTTGCCTTGCATGCAGAAGGACAGTGGTTCGAATTCCAGCATCCCATATGGTCCCCTGAGCCTGCCAGGAGCAATTTCTGAGCATAGAGCCAGGAGTAACCCCTGAGAGCTGCCAGTGTGACCGAAAAATTAAAAAAAAAATCAATTGGTTTAGTAAGGGCTGAAGGAAGTCTTTTTTCCTAACATCTTCAAAGTTCTTTCCCTTTGCGTGTGTGCAACAAGTAAATGTTTTGCCACTATTGAAGTTAAAACCACAGCTGCCAACAGCTAGAGGGTTGGGAAAGGGTGTGTGGTGGAAAAAAATGAGAGTGGAATGGGGCGGTATGGGGAGCAGCATCAAGGAGATGGGCATTTTGGGAGGGAGGGGCTCTGTGGGCAGCCTACAGCCTCCACACTTTCTTATCACCACCACCTCTGCTTTCTCTGCTTAGTGGCCTGTTTCCAGGAGACACCAGGGCACAGAAGAGAGTGGAGCCTGAAATGTGACACCACTGGTTTCAACTCCCAGCCCTGCATCTGTGTTCTTAGGCAGGCTGCCTGCCTACTCAGAAGCCTCTGAGACTGAAAGGAATTAGAATGGGGTCATGGAGCCCAAGGGACATGGAAAAACACAAAGCATTTAAGGACCTAGCATAGGACATACGTCAGTACACTGTTAGTGTAGTCAGTAGCTGTTAGTGTGATTGACATTATTTGTGGTCAGAGCAGGGGGTTAGAGCAATATTCATAAAGAAAAGCAACTAGAGGAGGACCAAAGTTATAGCACAATATGTAGGGCACTTGCCTGGCATGTGGCTAACTTGGGTCCGATCCCCAGCAATCCATATGGTCCCCAAGATGGCCAAGAGTAATTCCTAAGCATAAATCCAGGAGTAATGCCCAAGCACTGCTGAATGTGGTCCCTTCAGCCCCCACAGGAAGAAAAAATGGAGAGGACTCCAGCATAGCAGAGACCAGTTTCAAACTCACCTCTGGAAATATATGGAATAAGATGAGATAATGTACTCTGGGGTTGGAAACCAGATTTAGGGAGAGGTTCTGGGAGCTATTAGCACCAAAGCCTAGGGAGACACAGAATAAGGAGAGAGATGGGGTGGGTGTGGCCATGAAGGATACTGCCTGGAGGAAGAGTGAGAAAGAGTAGATGGAAACTCAGGGATCTGAGGGAACAGAGAACTTGGAATAGAATTGGGCCAGCACACACCCATAAATTTACTCACCCTTTTACTAAACAAGGGAACTTTAGACATTTAATCAAATATAAGTGGACACTCTGGTCTAGCAGGCTTTACAATCTATCTTTACACTCTAACTCTGACCCACTATCTGCATCAATTCCAACATTCCACTCTTTCTCTACTTGCCCCCATGTCACTGGCTGGCACACAGTGGTCATTCTAGGAAGGGCTGAGATATGCCAGCAAATGTTAGTAAACAGCTCCTGCAAAAAAAAAAAGAAAAGAAAAGAAAAAAAGAACTTTGACTTAATGTGAAGCAAGAGTGATGTTACAAATCCCAAGTGGGATATTTACTCTCAGGTTAACAGTAAAAGGTGAGAAAGGTTCCTAGACAAACTGCTGTTCCCAAAGGGAAGCCTCTCCGTTGATTGAATGGCAAAAAGATGTGCTTTCTAAGATTGATACTTGTTGGCATCACCTGGAAAACTTCAAAAGCTAACTCTGCATATTTCACTGATCCAGACTGCACTTAGTAATTTTTCAAAAATCCCAAGTGTTCTTTATAATCAAAAAGGTATGGGAAAACAGATGAATGAAATGATCTCTTGAGATTCTAGTCAGATGATGATGAGATTTCATCACCATCACTATCAACACTATCATCTTCATCAACACCATAGCATTCCACCATCATCAGCTCCACCATCACAATCACCATCACTATCTTAGCAATAATGGTAACTTCCTACCAAATGGTTTTAGCGAACCATATATTTTACTAGTCAATGCAGATAGCTTTATTTACTCAGAAAACCAACATAATAAAGGACTTTTTTTAATCCTCATTTTCTGAATGAAAATATTATGAGAGATAAAGTAGCTTGTCCCAGAACACACAGATCAAGATGGTTGGACAGAATACTTATTGAGCCCAGGCACTGCCGCTCCAGGATCAATACATACTGAGAAGTGAGGTCTTTGGAGAAAGATGTGTACTTCTTTCCACATCTCTCATCTTGTACTCTAGTGCTGTTCTTCAAAGGAAAGTGGGGAGTCAGTTGTGCTCTGAAGCTTGCCTGTCCTGTCTCCTAGTTCCTGAAACCCAGGCTGCCAATGGGGTGAGGCCTGGGCAGCTATCAGTTATCAGAACAGGCTAAGCCAGTGACAACATTTGAGAGAGATTGGCAGGTGCAACCCCCATAAGTCTACTCCCTATCTCACCCTATGTCTCCCAGGGCTGGTGATAGATATCACAGAGCAGGAGTGTTACAAGGGTGTGGAGATAGGCAGGGCCCGTGGGCAGGGAAAAGAGGGAAGGGAAGATTTCACTAGGTAGCCCCACCTGGAAAGAGGAGATCATTAGACCATAGGGTCTATATGTCCTGAAATATGTCCCTGAAATGGGGATCTCAGAGCTGCAAAGATGTTATGTCCTGGATTTGGAGAACAACTCCTGGACCAATTTAAGTCCTGACCTTGGATCTCCCACACTCTGACCTCTTTCTCCCTGCTTAAGAGGAGCAGTCCTATGGGGCAGAAGAAAAACTGGGGACATTGGTGGAGGGAATTGGACACTGATGAAGGGATGTGTATCATAACACTGTATTGCTGAAACTCCATCATAAATAATTTTGTAACTCTGAAATTCATAGTGATTTAATTAAAAAAATGTTTAAGGGTTTTCAACCTTTGACATCTCAGTGATATCAGCCTGCACCTTCACTTTCCAAGAAAGAAGCAGAAACAAAGAGAGGAAGAAATCAAGGCGAGGTGATATGAAAGCAAGAACTAGAGCTGAAATCTTCCTACTGAATCCAAAACCATGGGAGATCTATGAGCAGTTCTCGGCAGTCTCTGTGATCCAGTATCTAGAACAGGAGGTTCTAAGGAGCAATCTATCTGCCCTCTGAGTAGCTCCTGTCTGCAGATGGGACAGGGGTGCAGGGCATGAAATAACACCCTGGTGACCCATCCTCTGGGGTTCTGGCATGAAGTAGGTATTTGGAGCAGCAACTAAGGTTTCAAGCTCCTCTTTGTGGCCCAGTCAGTCAAGATATTCTCTGATATCCTTTTGACTAAAATCTCGGGATCTTTCTGTCTCTCTATGTCTCAGTGTGTCCATGTCTCTGTGTCTATCTATCTAGCTGTCTGTCTGTTTCTCCTCCTTCTCCCTCCCTCCCCCTCTCTATCTCTTTCATAGATACTATCAGATGGGAGGTCCTTAAAAGGTCTAGTACAGTGCTGAGCATTCTCATGGCTGAGGTCCAGAGATAATATTTTCCATGCATATTAAACTATCCCATCCAACAATCATGATTATTTCTACACCCATTTGGCACTCATTAGCCATCAATTCCTGGCTCTGGGGCAAAGCCATACAGGTTTAAACCCAAAGAAAAAAAAAGGTTGCAGGTTAGACTTAGATTAAATTGCAAGGGAATGTTTGAGGTCCAGCAAGAACTGGACTTGCCTAAGTAGAAGATGTTTTTCTGTGTTGAACTAAAGAAAAAGTAAGAACAGATTGAAGGGACCGGAGAGATAGCATGGAGGTAAGGTGTTTGTCTTTCATGCAAATGGTCATTGGTTCAAATCCCAGCATCCCATATGGTCCCCTGAGCCTACCAGAAGCGATTTCTGAGCATAGAAACAGGAGGAACCCCTGAGCACTGCTGGGTATGACCCCCCAAAAAACAAACAAAAAGAACAGATTGAAGGTTACATATCTAAGGTAGTGGGTTGTGAACCATAGTTCTGGGCCCACTGGAAATATAAAAGTCCCTGATAAATTCCAGTTTATGGTTCTCATTTCCTCTAATGAGTACCATGTGAGCATAAAGAATTAACAATTCATTATTATCCTGACCATAGATGAATAGGTGGATTCTTGAAATGTTGACTGTAAACAGTAACCATTTCTTATTAATCTCTCATGATGTGTCAGGAATTAAATAGAGAGTCACACAATCTTGTTTATCTGAGGATATTTGGCAGAGAGTAGGAGGGTGCCAGGTGATCACAACAGGAGCCCATATACAAAGCATGTGAGTGTATGAACTACTCAAATCAGTAGCCTGCTCCAAAGCATTATCTGCTTGATGGTGCTGTGTAGAAAGCCTTTGGAGTTAAAGAGAATTTGGATCCTGGATCCATCTCTTAATTGCATGACCCTACATCAGCTCAACCATTTCATCTCTCCTTTCTTCATTCATAAAGGGATATAAAACCTAACCTCCCCATATGAAGATGACTGGGCTCATTCATAAAAAGCTGTCAGTAGGACCCAGAGCAGTGGCAGGAGCGGTAGGACCAGGACAGACCACAGTTCCATCCCCTGGCATCCCATATGGTCCCCCAAGCCAGGAGCAATTTCTGAGCGCATAGCCAGGAGTAACCCTTGAGTGTCACTGGGTGTGGCCCCCAAAAAGCTGTCAGTAGCTTGCTAAGCAAGTAATGAAAAAAAAACATGTTTTAGTGATTGTTTTATTGTTGCCTGATGTGTTCCTATTTCTGTTTCCAAAGATCCCTCCAGCTTCCTTTAATCAACTAAAAAGTCATTGGAAAAGGAAAGCAGGACTCTGATATACTATAAACCATTCAGAAGAGACAGAAAAGGTTTTCTTTAACCCTCTACCTCAAGGACTGTTGTAATTTCTTGGTGAATTATAAACAAGTTGAAAGTATTTCTATTCCAAGGCACACCTGCCCTTGTCCACCTGTCTACCCTACACTGAGAAGTGTAGCCAGTCTTGGGTTTTTTCTTTGAGAGGCAAGGCCACACCTATTCTAAGTGCATGCTGCTCTCCCTCCTTCTGGATAAGACAGTTCAAGTGAGACTTCCACTCTAGATGATTCTTCATGGAAGTTATGGTTGCCAGTTGTGTTTTTCTAGCCTGGTGAGCATTTAACACTCTGGAGTTCCACAAATCACTGAGTTTCTGTAATTAATTTAGGTTTCTCCTCCTTTCTATTTATCTGAAAATCTTGCTGGTCCTTTATGCTAATGAGGGCCACATTTTATAAAGAGGTTTTCACATAGATAGCATATCCATCCAAGAGCAATCTAGCTTTTACACTTTGCTCTTTTTAAGAAAGGGATATGTGAGCACAAACATGTGTCCAGCATGCCTGTGGGTATTATTTTCCAACATCAAACTCTCACTATGATTTCAAACTCTCACTATAATTTCATTTTCAGCAATAAAGTTTTGTTTTTGTAACTAGAACTTGAGCTTTGAATAGGATCCAGCAATATCTCTCCTAAGGATATATTTTAGAAACCCAAACCGCCATGCAGAAAAGTCCTCTACATTTGTATGTTTATAGCAGCATTATTTACAATTGCCAGAATCTGGAAACAACCCAAATGCCCAAGAACAGATGAGTGGCTAAAGAAACCATAGTATATCTACAATGGAATACTATGCAGCTGTTTGGAAAAATGAAGTCATGAAATTTGCTTATACATGGATGTATGTAGAGTATTGTGTTCAGTGAGATGTCAGAGGGAATAGAAATATGAAAAATAATCTCATTTATTTGTGTAATAAAAATAAAAGACAATATGGTAATTATTTCCAGAGAAAATAGAGATGAGGGCCAGGCAGATTAGTCTATAGTAGGAAGATTGTCACAAAGAGCAGTGAATACAGTTAGGGTAGAGAAGGGTCAACTATGACAATAAGAGTTGGAAGCTCATTTTGTGCTAGAGACCTTTTAACCCGGCCGAGGGTAGGGGTACAGAACCTGGGTCACCCCAGCACCCCTCTTCCTCTTTCCTCCGGAGCTCCAGGGTTTCCCCTTGGCCACATGCCAGGGCAAGCCAGCCAGGTGGGTTCCTGGGAGGAGCTTATGGGGTACCCTAGGTTTTCCCCACTTACAAGCTGACTCAGAGGGAAGCTTAGGGGGTGGGCTTTGAACTCCCGGCCTTCCGGCACAGGAAGGTTCTCCTTCCTTTCTGGGAGCTAGGAGTCTCGGCCAGCATGGCTTTTGGCAGACTTCATTTTGTGCCAGAGGCCTTTTAACCCTGCCTTTTTACACTTGTAGGAGCTTAACTGGTGGTGGCAGATAGTTGCTCAGCTGTACTCAGGCAGTCACTGGTAATTTCATACCAGTCTACATGTATATATGTGTGCACCCCGCTCACACATATATATTAATAGTACTCCATATCCTTAAGATATGTTTTTATGTATGCAGAATGTCCATTTTGTATCCTGCTCTTTATCACACCCCTACACCAACCTCCTGCCCTAACAGATTCTGCTTTTTGCACACCCCTACAAAGCTGATTATTACTCCTTAACTCTCTCACCCCCAACCATCAATACCCCACATTTACCCTTCTTAACTTCAGTACCACACAGTTCTAATCACAGACCAAAGTCATGCATTGGATTTAACAACCCCCAAACTATTTCAAAAAACATAAAATGGATACATATATATTTTTGAATATTTTATGTGTATTTTCCTTAACAGCTATAACTCTTTCAAAATATTCTTTTACCATGACAATTCTACCCACTTTTTATCTTGTCTTCTCTTTGTGAGCTGTTCAATAACAAATTTTGGTGGAAGAGTCCCTCAGTTTAATGCTTATGATTGAACCATGTCATGGGGATTGTTGGACTTGTTCCTATTGCCTCCATATGTGCCAATAACACCACATGGCATTGTTCCTTGTTTGCATAGGTACATTAAAATGGGAAAATACTATACATACAAATAAGTTCTTATCTAATAGAGGTTGGAACACACAAATCTCATGGTGCAATGGGACCTTACACTCTGAACATTGATATAATGACCTGGCACAGGTTTCAGAAGAATGGGTATCCTCCATTCACCCCTGAACCAGGCAAGCTATCTACAAAACATCCAAAGTTTTTTTTTTTTGGTTTTTGGGCCACACCCAGTGACGCTCAGGGGTTACTCCTGGCTATGCGTTCAGAAGTCGCTCCTGGCAGGCACGGGGGACCATATGGGAACCAGGGGATCGAACCGTGGTCCGTCCTAGGCAAGGCAGCAGGTACCTTACCTCCTGAGCCACCTCCCGGCTCCCAACATCCAAAGTTTTTTTATAACAACATCTGGAAGCAATCCTCTACCAGGGAAGACCCCACCAAGGCTCTGAGATCGACCTGCTCAAAAGAGACTTCCGTTAGCACTAAGAAGACTTGACAACAACAACGACCTGCTCTACAGGACAGGGTTCTCTCTATTACCCCTTAAGTGTGAGGTGAAATGAGAGGACACTCTGCACCATCCTGATTGCAATGTAGGATATGCAGATTCCAGGATCTTTAATACAGAAATATGATACCAACAACAGAGACTATGTGAAAAATAAAAGTGTATTGGCACTACAGACAATGACTTGGATTGGACAAACTAGTTTGCCTGAAGCCTAGAGTTGGTCTTATGCCAGGAAACTTCAGGGGTAGGGTTTCCTTGTATTTAGGCCAAAGTTTTTCTTTCCATGTCCCTCATATTTTGGTGGGCATATGCAAACACTAATTGCCACTCTAACACCTTTTTCACTATGCTCCTTTGATTCTAATCCTTAAGAAAAACAGCCAACTAAAACTTTTGAGGTTAACTTAAACTAATATGCATGTGCATGGAAATGTAAAAAATACTTTGCCTTCAATGTTTAAGGAGCTACATAAGTCTTATGTCTTTAGATTATATTGTGTGCTGCTAAGAAATAGTATGTACTACAATCTGGGGACTTGAGGGACAAAGTAATTGTACATGGGTTCTGTTTTCTTTTCTTAATGTTCCATGACTGAAAGTTCAAAGCTAAGATATCATCAATGGGACTACTGAGAACTCTGTTTATGGATGATTGTCCTTCCACTGTAACTTTACCTTGTCTTCTTTTTTTGCATCTTTGTTCTCATAATTAAAAAGAAAAAAAGAGTTGGAAGGATTACTCTGGATAAGAACTGGGTACTAAAAGGGGATAAAGTGATATGTATGGTACCTTTTCATTAACAATAGTGCAAAATACAGTGTCAAAAAGGAAAAGACAGAAAGAGGAGAAAGAGGGGAGACAATAAGGGAGAAAGGAAGAGAGGGAGAGAAAAAAAAAAGTAAAATGCCTGCCTTAGAGGTAAGCAATGGGAGTTGGGGTTGAAGGAACTGGGGACATTGATGGCAGGAAATGTGCACTGGTGATGGGTGATGTACATTATTTGACTGAGACTCAATCATGAAAAATTTTGTATCCATGGTGCTTAAATAAAGGAATTACAATAAAGCAAATGTTTTTGTTTTGCTTTGGTTGTTGTGGACCACATCCAGCAAGGTTGAAGGCTTACTTCTAAGGGGCTCATGGAACCATAGGTGGAAGAAGGTGCCAGAGATTAAATCACACACATGACAAGCACCTTACCTCCTGTACTCTCACCCCTATTTTAAATTAATTATGGACATTATTTATGATATAATACTACTGCATGCTTCAGTATTGCCACTGAGTATAAACATAACTTTCTTAGACATAGAAAACCACACATTCACGTGGCTTACTTGATTACTATAGCCATCACAGTGCTTCCCCACCAATCTCCACAATATATCTAGATTTTGATTTGGCTTCTTTCCCCTGTGTGTATGTTCCAGATTTAAGAAGAGACCTCTGCATTGCACTGAGTTCTGTGTTCTGACTAAAAACTACTGGGGCCAAAGGGACAGGACAACAGGCAAACAGCTTGCCTTATAAGTGGCTCATGGGGTTGAATCCTCAGCACAACTTCTAGTTCCTGGGTCTCATTGGAAGTGATTCCTCAGTATAGAATCAGAAATTGATCTCTGTAGCTGCTGAACTGCGCTTTGGCTCCCGCCAAAGTATGCATTCTCAAAATTTGCTCTGAGATTCTCTCCAGCCTCAAGCCAGAACTATGAGCCAGGAAGAGTCTGAGCTCACAGTGGGCTGTGGAATTAGGCCCAAGGGCTTTGGAATTCAGAACGAAAACTCCACCACAATTTCAGAAACACATGCATTTTATTGAAGGTACAGAACAGATTTCTTTTCCTGGAGACAATGAAAATCAAAGCAACAGCAGAAGGGCGGGGACCAGGGTGAGACTCTGGCTACCAGGATGGGGAACTCCATGTCCTCAGGGTAGCAGGCAATGGGACATGTGGCTGGGTGGTGACACTGGCTGGGCTATCCTGATGGGAGGAAGCCATGTTCCAGTCCATTGCCCTTCCTAGCTGATTGAGGGCAACAGGACCCATCCTGGATGGTTTGGCCCCAGATAGCATGTCTGAGCTTCTGGAGAAGAGTCCCACTGTTTCAGGGTATGGAAGTGCTAACATGCAGAGCTGGGGTGCAAGGTAGGGTGCAAAAGAGACTGGAGGCTCAGACCACTCTGGGAGCACCCTGTTCAAAATTTATGGTGGGATCGCTGACTCTGAGAAGAGCTTTGAGAGACACGAGAGGAACGGCTGCCACCGCCACTGACTGCACAGGAACCCCCGGAACTGGATGAGCCCCCATGTGTCATGGAGCTGCCACCACCGCGCACCACTGAAGTGCCACCGCCTGAGCCCCCGCGGCCCCGGCCACAACTGCCCATACCACCGCGACCCCCGGTTCCTCCACCCAGGGAACCACTACCGCCCCTGCTGCCGCTGCCGCTGCCACCTCCACTGCCGCTGCTGGAGTTGTGAACCATCTCTGCAAAAGAGAATTGACAATCAAGGAACTGCTGGAGGGTCCTGCTCCCAAGCCCACCCAACTCACAGTGACTGCACCTGACTGAACCACTAGGTACCCCTGTGGAGATTAAGTGGGGTGAGGGAAGGCCAGAAGAGCTTCTCTCTTTAGTTCCTGCCCAAGTGCAGAGGGCTGCAGAGCCCTCAGACCCCCATGGGTGAAGAAACTATTATTCCAGGACACCCCTCCCTTTCCCAGGTCCAGAAGCAGTATTCAGAATCAGTGCTCACCGATGCTCACGGAGCTCTGGCACTCCCCAGACATCCTGCGGAAAGACCAATTTTCTGTTAACAACCCCCCAAAATGCACACCAAACTGGGTCAGAAGAAGCAAGAGCTTGCCCAACTCCCAGCTCCTAGTTGTTTGGCCCATGCTGACAATAAGAAATGGGCTGCACAAGAAGTCACAAATAAACTCTCTGCAGCTCTTTCTCTGGGGTGAGATCAGACAGAGGTTATCAGCCTTTACACCACCATTCTGCCTAAGGGATAGACAGAGAAGGATGGTCCTGGGCACACATCCTCCCCCACTCTATTAAATCAATAAATATCTGACTCTGCACAGGTCAGAACCCTGAGTTTAAGCAGAAACTACAGAAATCTACTCATCCAAAATCTACTATGAAGGCAATAATAAAGGAATGCACTAGTAATGAATGAGTGTGCATGCCTCTGATCTGGATAAGGCTGCAGGAGTAAAGGCAGGGCTTGTGCAGAAAACAAAGCACTCCTGGAAATCTGGCTGCATCTCAGAAACCATAAAGGAATCTGGGATTAGACCATGTGCTTGTATCTACAAGGTCTCAGCAGCAGATCCAGGCAGGAAAGCCTCAAGAACCAGAGAGGGTCCCACTCACCTGCACTCTTCGCCTTCCAGCAGCTTCCTGTAGGTGGCAATCTCAATGTCCAGTGCCAGCTTGACAGTCATCAGCTCCTGGTACTCACGAAGCAGCCGAGCTAGCTCTTCCTTAGCCTGTTGCAGGGCAACTTTGAGCTCCTGAAGCTTGGCATTGGCATCCTTGAGTGCCAGCTCCCCACGCTGCTCTGCGTCAGCAATGGCGGTCTGCAGGTTGGCGTTCTGGGGAAGGTAAGCAGTGAGATTTAGAGACAAGAGACATTCATTCAGGCCTTCTGTGAATGGCATCTGCATTTCTTTGGGGTAAATGAGGAAACTGCAGCCCTGGAGCTTCAAGCCAGGCCTGGATCTATGACCTAACACAATAAGGAGCAGATTTGGCAGCACTTGGCCACCAGGAGCTAGGACAGCTCAGAAACCAGATTCTTCCTGATCTCTCTCCTTTCCTGTGGTTAAATAAAAGAATGAGTATTAAAGAAAACCTCCTTCCTCCAGAAGGCCTTCTTGCATCATCAGAAAACTCTCCTGCCCCAGCCTCTGATGTAGTAGATGGTACCTTAGCTGCTCTCCCAGTCTGGTCTCAGGTAATTGGCTTCTTTCCCTGTCACCCATCAGTCTCCTTGGATTCTCCAATGAGGTAGACCCCAGGTCCTCAAACTATCCATAGGTCAACACCTTGCTAGAGCTTCACCAAATGGATCTTGGCAAGCCTGGGCTAGGGCAGGGTTCCCTCTAATAAGTGCTACACCCTGAGCTTCATGCAAGCCAAAGCCCTTTGCCTTCAGCCTCAAACTTTCCCCTCTTCTTCTCACCTGCTTCTTGACACTCTCAATTTCAGCACGCAGCCTCTGGATCAGCCTGTTGAGCTCGGAGATCTCATTTTTGGTGCTTTTCAGGTCATCTCCATGTCTGCCTGCTGTGTTCTCCAGTTCACCCAACTAGACAGGAAAGAGCCATGTTTTCAGAAAGCCAAAAAAAGGTCTACCAGCTCCCAGGTCCAGTCTCTCCAAGCCTTTGGCAAGAAAGCTGAAACACAGCTTTGTCAGTAGGACCAGGTTGGAGGAACCAAATGCTCTGTCCTTGATACAGCAGCTGAATTTGTGGAGAGGATCTGGCACCAGGCCCTACACCCTGTCACCTTAATCCTGACAACTGTATGATAAAAAAGACACTCTCTTCTCCATTTTATGAGTGAGGAAAGTGAGTCACAACTACTTGTGTTCATGACCAATCCAGCACTAGACCTTGATTTGGTGTCAGAATCATCTCCATAATTTTCAAATGCTATGGAGCAGAAAAGCCAGAGAGCATCACAAGAATCACTGGATAGCTATGTTCTGTCAGCACCAGGGGTGGGAAAAAGAGCCCAGAATTTCTTGTGTCTGGAAACTAACTGTTCCCAGTATCTCCCAATTCCTTCTGTTCACTCTTCTGAATATTAACTTCAACCTTCAGGGTCTTCAAACACATGGACCAGCACCAGGAGAAAAATGAAAATGTCTCAGTCTTAAATCAGGGTCCAGATGTCTCAGTCCTGACATTCTGGGCAGGGAAACCTTTTGTGGGGATGGGGCTGCTCATTCAGCAATATCCCTGGCATCTTACTTACTAAATGTCAATAGTACCCCTGTTACACACCCTCAATATGAATACCACCATCATGTTTCCTGGGGCAATGTCATAGATGACTAGGTGAAAGTTGAGTCAGACTCTCTGGGAAGAAGGGGGAATTCATGGAAGTAAGCTCATGGGGTAATTGTGGTAGAGAGAAGCTGCCTTGGGTAGCAGAAGAAAAGATGGCTGGGGCAAGCTCTGCTCATCTGAACATGAGAGAGAAGATTGCACAACTGCTCGCAGCTCACCCACCTTGCTCTGGTACAGGGCTTCAGCCTCAGCCTTGCTCCTCTGGGCGATGGCCTCATACTGGGCGCGCACCTCAGCAATGATGCTGTCCAGGTCCAGGCACCGGTTGTTGTCCATGGACAGGACCACAGATGTGTCACTGGTATCTGACTGCATTTGGGACATCTCCTGTAGAGCCAAGCAGACATGTCCTCTCTGAGGAGACCCACACACGAGAGCCACTGGTGGGAGAAAGTGGGCTGGGACACAATGGGAGTAAAGGGTGATACTTCTGTCAGAAGAGAGCCTGCTGGGATGCCTTGAAGAGGACATAAAGCTTGGGGGTCTTGAGACTTACGGCATCATATAGGGCCTTCAGGAAGTTGATCTCATCTGTCAAACTCTCCATCTTGGCATCCAGCTCCACTTTGGTCATGTAGGCAGCATCCACATCCTGGAAGAGAGTTCACTCACTATCCCATATCTTTCATGGATTCACCCAGTCTTAGACTCTGCCTGGAGCTCCCCCAGGAACATCATGCAGGTACGGGGTACGGGTGTTTTCACATTCCTAACTGGTCACTGTGCCACTATAGGGAGCTCTCTATTAGGGAGAACAGTGGTGGCTATGGGGAAGAGAGGGAACTTTGACAACCAGTATCGTACCACGGAGAACATGGAAAGAGAAGTGAGAGACTCTTATCTCTCCTTAACCTACCCTCTGAGAAGAAAATAATACACTCTGTTTCTTCCTGCTATCTCAAGGTTTAATTTTATTCATGCACCTCATGCATACCCATCAGAAATGAGGACCAAAAATGGAGTGGTCCTTATATCCTGCTCCAGAGAGGCAACTCACTGGGCCCAGAGGCACTAGATTCTACCTCTTACACAACCTTGTCAGAGGGGTTCCCTCACTGGATCTGGTCCTTACTCACACAGTCTCATAGAGACTTCAAGTCATCTACTGAGTGAGGCTTTAAGGTAGAGAGTTGGGGGGTAAAAGAGCTTCCTTACCTTCTTCATGACTACGAAGTCATTCTCTGCAGCTGTGCGTTTGTTGATCTCATCTTCATACCTAGGAGAAAAGAGGCCCTTTCTGATCCCTGAATCCCTGAGGCCTCAATTTTATCCAAGATCACAGAGCTGAATAGTGGCAGAGCAACATTTGACCAAGATATGGGTGTTTGTGTTTTAATTCTAAAGCAAGCTGCTTCATAGTTAGAAGCTAAATGACAAAAGAGTAAAATTCCTATTTGGAAAATACCTCAGAAACTTCCACATCATATAGATGTATGCCATCATCAAATGCCTAAAAGGTTTTCTGGCCCAGACAGGCCAGACAGAAGTCACTGCTTTCAAGGACAGGATATTGAGGTCAAAACAAGTAGGAGAAATGTTTACAAGCTTGCAATGATTTCCACCTGTCACAGAACTCAGGTTACAACTGTCCCTCCACCCTCCAGGCTCCCTTGGTCCCTGCACCCACATCTTCCTTAGTCTGTCCCCAGACCCCAGAAGCATGTACCTCTTCTTGAAGTCCTCCACCAGATCCTCCATACCCCTCAGCTCATTCTGCAGCTTGTCCCTCTCATTTTGCAGGCCACTCAAGAAGTCCTTGAGGCTGCTGATGTAGTTCTCAAAAAATGGTTCCAGGTTGTTGCTGCCACTGTTGGAACTGGAGTCCTGCTCCTGCAGGAGACTCCACTTGGTCTCTAGGACTTTGTTCTGCTGCTCCAGGAAGCGCACCTGCCAACCAAGGAGAAAGAAGCATCAAGGAGCCGTCAAGGACCAACTCAGGTTTCCTCCAGAATCTATACCCTT
Organism: Crocidura indochinensis; assembly: GCA_004027635.1. Taxonomy (NCBI): domain Eukaryota; kingdom Metazoa; phylum Chordata; class Mammalia; order Eulipotyphla; family Soricidae; genus Crocidura; species Crocidura indochinensis. The sequence goes on along the minus strand of PVKC010005769.1, from coordinate 8,038 downwards.
CTCTCTGGCAGAGTTGCCCCTTGCTACTATACTAGTTCAGTACTAAACCTGGGGTTAATGGAGGGTACGGTGCCAATGTGATGCAGGGGAAGTCAGTAACCTCTGCACAACAAGGAAATGGAAGCCCAGATAACAATGGTACAAGACAAAAACCAAATAGCTAAGGTGCCCTGCTACTTCAGTTCAATGATCTTTTTATGCATATTTTCATTCATTTTTTATCATTTAGTCCTTGTCCTAGAGAAGGAAGATCTTACAGCTTTAGGCCTCCCCAGGAGGAAGTTTGTGATACATTCAGGTATTCTGCAGTCAGGTGGAAGAAAGAAAAAATCACAGAATTGTGGCTCTCAGGCATATCCTGACCCAAGAAAGGGGGCCTGGCAGCCAAGTTCATTTAAATGCAGGGCTCTGCTACATTCTGAACCTCTAGTTCAAGAATTCAAACTTCCCTTTGCTAAAAAAAAAACTTGGAAGGCTAATTGCATGAGATGATGGAGTAAATAGCAATTAACTGACTCTTCAGTAAATGTTTGGAGCTCACGAATCACATGCCATACTTCATGTTGGGCATTCAGGACTCCAGGGTCTGGGATGGTTTTTGGAACTAATGAGAAGGCCTGGGGAAGCAAATTTACATCCCTGTCATCCTTTCTGTGAGTCATTTATATTGCCATCCAGGTACTTGCTGGGAGCTAACAGTTCTTTCAAAAGCTTCTCTTCCAAAAACATCTTGAAAAGACACCCAACTTAAAATCTAACCTCTCTATCTTTTGCCCAGGGTAAATGTTTGGTGTGGAACCATTCCCTCACCCTAAGAGTCTCACAAACCTTTTCTAATCTAATCCCAGGCCACAAAGATATGTCCATATACATCATGCTCAAAAATACTATGAATGCCTTTAGCAACTGGACAAGGCCAATTCTCTGCTAGTTATACAGCAGTTGTCAGCTGGATACCTGAGGACAAGAGTCTCAGCATAACTTCTCTATAGCTCAGCCCATACACAGCTGTAAGTAGGCCTAGCACTTGTGGCTCCTCACACTGAAGTCTCCAGTGAAAGCCATGCTCTCTATATCATACTTTATACCATCCATTCCATCTATATATAGATGTATACCATCTATACATCCATATTCTATACCATCAATCCCAAGCTCTCTGCCTCTCTCTTGCTCTTCTTAGGTAGATAGAGGAGAAACTCATCTCTCCAGCATCAGCAGAGTCAGTCTTTTTCAACAAGGAGCAGTTTGGTTCCTCTCAGAGGAGAAAGTCTGTGTTTGATTTTCAGAGGCCTACAGGGACATCCACGATAGCAGTGCTCTACTTGGAGCCTTTGATGAACCTCAGGCTGGGACAGGTAGCCCTCCCTTAATTGTTGAGATAGAGTCAACATCTGTTGCAACCCTGGTTAGGGCTATGCACTGAGGAAAGGAGCTAAAATGAGACCTTGACGTCCTCCCTTGGATTCATGAGGAGATGGGGGAAGAGATCAAAGTGATTAGGTCATATTTTCCCTGTCCTGTTGTCCTGTTACAGGCTCACCTTATCAATAAAGGAGGCAAACTTGTTGTTGAGGGTCTTGATCTGCTCACGTTCTTGTGTCTTGACTTGTCCAAACTGGGGGTCAATCTCCACATTAAGGGGCTGCAGAAGGCTCTGGTTGACAGTTACTTCCTGGATTCCCCCAGGAAATCCACCAGGGCCAAAACCTGGTCCTCCAAAGCTACCAGGGCCACTAAAGCCACCAGGGCCACCAAAGCCACCAGCTCCACCACCAAAACCACCAGCTCCTCTGCCGAAACCTCCAGCTCCTCCACCGAAACCTCCAGCTCCTCCACCGAAACCTCCAGCTCCTCCACCGAAACCTCCAGCTCCTCCACCGAAACCTCCAGCTCCTCCACCAAAACCTCCAGCTCCTCCACCAAAACCACCAGCTCTTCCACCAAAGCCCCCACTCATTCCTCTGCTACCACCTCCGAAACCACAACCACCTGAGGCTCCACCGAAGCCACCACCCCGCATGCTGCCTCCAGCCACGCTGATGGAGATCTTCTTATTCCCTCCTAGGTTGTAGAGGCTTCTGCTGCCTTGAGTTCCTCCCATCAGTGCACAAGCTGCAGAGCCACTGCCGCCGCCACCACCACCTGAGCGGGAGCCTGAGGTCCTGGTGCAGCTGCTCCGACTCTGGCCCGAAATCACGGCCGAGCTGCCACTAAAGCCCTGACGGCGACTTCCACTGGAAGACCTGCAGGATTGTTGACTGTAGTTAGTCTGGCGACTCATGATGGACAGCGAATATTCCAAAAGGCAGGAGGACTCAGAAGACAGGAGTAGATTCAGAGGCCGTCTGGGGTTCTGGGCTGGGGATGGCCCTTATATAGGGCCATGGAGTCAGACTGGATAATGGTGCCAGCCAACTAATTGGGATATTATCAGCTTTGGTTTGCCTGGCAGCAAAAGTTCGAGTCCAAAATGCGAAACACACCTAGGTAATCACCCCAAAGTTCTAAATTGGCTTTGTCTTCTCAGAGTTACTCACCTAAAAGACGCTGAAATTGGGAGAGGGGGCCCTCCTGCAGGACTGGACACGGCCCATAATCCTGGGGACTCGCAACACCAGCCTGAGAGTGATAGATCAGCATTTCTTAGCCTCTTCTTTGCTCCAGTGACCACTCTGCCAGGGTGGCAGGGTTAAGACTAAATCCCAGTGAAGAACTTGGAGAGAAAGGAGAAGGGGGACTGGCAGGAGAAAATGATGAGAAGGTATTGTAGTCAACTCTGGGACATTGTCCACAAGAAGGAGGACATAGTTAGTCCCTGGCACTGGGGCAGGGGTTCTGAGGCAAACTGTAGTGATTAAAATGTCAATCCCAGAGATTAAGGATGTCCTGAGTACTGAAAAGAGGGAAAGGGAGAGCTAGGAGAGCAGAGGGAATCACTGGAAGAGCTGTAAGTGGAAGGAAGGGAAACTTGAGCGGGTCCTACAGGAAATGGGTCTATACCCCTGGTCCAGGCTGAAACATCACAGCTTTACCCAGCCAAAGTTCCATCAATAAATGGAGCCCCAGATTCTCATGCCTCTATAAGTCAATTTACTGAAAACATCGCCTATACCTTCTGAGAATCTCAGGTTTCTCCCCAGGAAAATTCTAGAACAATGGCCAAATCAAGCCTGCCTGATGTCCCTGGATGGGGCAATCTCTCTACTCAAAGCCACTCAGTAAGACCCTCTACACCCTGATGTTCTGAAGTTGTTATGATGCTGCAACACTTGACAAATACTTCAAGAGCTAGGAGGAGAGTGTTCCAGAAATTTTTCACATTGTTCATTTTCCACATGAGAATTCATAAAGTTCCTGATTTCTTTCAATGGATTTTCTAAGCTCTTTGGACAGTGGCCTGAACAATTCTCTCTATCCTGCTGCAGGCTCTTTCTAGAACCTACTGTTGACTATAATCCAATTCCACAGCAGTTCAATTTAGTATCCTAATATAACTTTTTTTACAACTATGTTGTATGGGGGAGGGGGGACAGCTTCATTGGCTCAGAAGCAGAAACTACCAGAGATGGCCTCTCACCTACCTATGTGGTCGTCTGAGCTTCTTGTCATTTCTGGTCTCATCCCTCAGCAGCTAAGACTAGTCTATACTCTGCCACTTTGCTCCTGATGGCAAAACCCAAGATGCTTTCTGGAAAGCACATCCCTACCCTCATACCTTGAAGCAAATCTCCTCTTTTTATTTTTTTGGTTTGTTTTCATTTTCGTTTGTTTGTTTTTGTTTTGGCCCACATCTGGTGACTTTAGGGGTTACTCCTGGCTATGAACTCAGAAATTGCTCCTGCCTTGAGGAACCATATAGGATGCCAGGAATTGAACCAAGGTCCATCCTGGGTCAGTCACTTGCAAGGCAAATGCCCTGCCACTGTGCTATAGCTCCAGTCCCCAAACCTCCTCTTTTTTCTTAGAGTCTGATGGTCTATCTCCTTGGAACTGCTTCTAATCTCTCTTTATTTCTCCTACTCCAGCATCCCCCTTAGTGCAGATCTTGCCCACAAGCTAGCTTGAGTGGAGTGGAATTCAGAGTGACCTGGTCAGCCTTGGGGACATTTTCCCTATCTGCACTATTATCCCATTCAACAAGCAAATTTATCACAAAAGCACTCAGGGAAAAGGAACAGGAAGGGGAGTTCTACCTGACCTGGGCCTCTCCACATCTAAGATTCAGCATCCCCAAGCTAAGGTATCTCTCTCTTTCTCTCTTTCTCTATCCTTCCTTACTCTAAGACTTTACAATACAGACCGATATATAAACCTAGTCACCACCATGTTCCCTGTGGTCAAGTCTTTTCAAAGCATCTTGTTACCTTGAGAATGGAAGACACAATAACTGGGTTCAAGTAGGAGCCCAGACTGGGAGAGAGAAAGCCATTCAATTCAACTCCAACAAGTCTCTCCATACAAGTCCTCAGCCTCTACCAGACCATGATGAGGACTGAGGACTCCAACAGGGGCTCCATGCTGGGCCTGCTGAAGTCCAAGGATCAGGATTGAAAGAGGAAGAGGGGCCTTGGATCTTATCCTAGTATCAGGGCACCACCATCTCAGCCCACCAGCATCCCTGACTCTGAGAACCTGATTAGTCTGGCAAGAATGATTGTAGACTTCTGGTTGAGGGAGAGCCTTTAGCAATGCCATTAACAAAGTAATTTTTTTCACTATTAAGAGAGCTGATCTGGACCCCAAAATTAGTGCTTTAGGTTCCAAGTATATTCCGTGTCTTCATCTAAAAGAGACCCAGAAAATGTGAAAATCACATGTTCTCCGAGCCCACTTATCCTATTTTAGATCCTGGACATTAAAGAAAAGCCCTCAAAAACAATTAGTAATAAGCTTCCACCCACTGACGTTGCCAATGGCCTGACCCAAAAGGAATATGCTGAGAAGTCACTTTATGTTTTACACATCAAGGACAAATTTCAAAGAAATTGGGGTGGAAGTTTGGGACTCTAATGAGGGCCCATCCCAAATCCCTTCTTTTTGGCAAATTCCACCACTAATCCCTCCACCTGCAACCTATAAAAGCCCAGCTCTGATCCTCTGAAGAGAACAAGAGCATGCTTCAAGCAACAGCCACCCTCAGACTGCTGTGTGCAGAATTGGGGGGGGGGTGCAAAAAAATATAATCCCTGCACTCTTTACTCTTTGATACCAAGGCCATGCCTCCCAGACTGACCCGGGAAACTGGGCCCTCTTTGCCAGGAACAGAAGCAGCGGGAGCCTCTTCAGTGCAGCCACTGAGCAAAGGACAGGCTTAGCAATGCCCCACACAGCAGCTGGGTGGTGCTAATTCAGGCCCAGCAGGTGAGTGAGAATGGCCAGAGACAGCAGAGGAGGGACAGGCATGGGCAGGAAGGGGGCCCTGAGCCAGGCCTCCCTGGCAGGACATGCATGGGAGGAGAAAGGTTCTGAACAGATCTGTACTGAGGCTGAGATAAAAACTGAACTGTGACCCATATCAACTGCTATTCAATATAGTGGGTGCTCTGAGCCAGAGCTAGGAGAGCTGTAAAATCTGGAATTTGAAGAAGAAAGTCTTCAGCCTGGTAGCTGAAGCCCTGAGCTTTGCTCAGCCCTGGTGAGCCTCATTCAGGCTATTTCATACAAAACAGCCAACAGCAGGAGATTCTGATCCCTCTGGCTCTCCATGTAGCTAGTGGATTTATGGAGTGGTTGGAAGAAATTTGGGTAAGCAAGTCCAGCAAAGAATGTTGGAAATAGGAGCAAAAATGCCATCCTACTAAGAGAGTCACACAGCATAAAGGCAAATTGCAGGGTGTAGTCCAGGGACAGACTGAGCCAAGAACACTTTTCAGATCATTTCCTATCAGAGTCTTCCTCCCTGCCTACATTTCACTACATTCCTCACTGCCTACATGACAGTGGTCATTATTAGAAGAAAATAACTAGAGCTCAGAAGTCACATAACTTGTATCTTGCTTGTGTGGGGTTCTGGGTGAGAGCCAGGTTCTCCATTAATTTCTGTCACATCTGGACATGTAAATGGAGCAAACGTGCAAAACTCAGAGCCCAAAACTCGATGGGCTCCTGTGCCCACTGCTACCTAGAGTACAGCTCAGGGAACAAGCCTTAACTTGGATCTACTTGTGTCTTGGATACAGCATTTAAATCGTGTGTGGAGTAGGAAGGAAAGCATTGAAGGGGACACACACATACACAAACATACACACACATATCCAAATATATTTCCCACAAGGAAACTTTACAAGATTTCCACAGTGAAAAGCAGTAGAATTTTGCCTACCATCTTAGTCCTTTCTGGCCAGGATCAGGGACCTGACTTTGTAAATCAATAAATTAATTCAGCCATTCTGACTCAAATCAATCATGGCTCATACACTGCCTTCTCTAGATACAGCCCTGAGGGGGGAAAAACTCCTTTTCTTGGTCCCCACAGAGTCAGACACTGCCCTCACTCATACTGACTTGTTCTATCTTTCAGATCATGAACAGTCTAATATATAGTCTCCATTCCTTCTTTTTCCATTCTACCCCAAATCAATCCCCAATCTTGGAATCAGCCTCATCTGACGATAAACATTTGAAGCCTCATTCCATCATGAGTATGGCCCTTTTGGGCTCCCTTATCCTACAGTTCTCAGGAACCCTATCGCCCTTACCATGGGGACATAAGTCAAATAATTCAGCCAGTCTTTTACAACTCAGGGCATCTGAGTTCCCCCACAAAACCCAGATCACAGTACCAATATCAATACTGAATCCTAACATTTGTGAAGGTTCCTTAAATCTCTTCCTGGTAAAGACCTGACAGAGAGGTGAAAGGACACATTATCATAGACACACACACCTTGAAACTCACAAATCAAATGTTTTCATACAAGTGTGACCCTAAAGAAAAATAACAAGCATTCACTATGCACTAGATTTGACAGCAAATGTGGTCAGGAGTGAACTGGCCCCTGCTGGTCCTGATGCAGAGGGAAGAGGAAAATGAAGAGGGAAGGGGCCCTGAGGAAGAGGGACAGGCAACACTAATCAGAGAAACAAAGCAGAGGGACTTTTTTCAGGACAGTAGCCCTGAGGATACCATGAATCCAGAGACCAAATACAAATCACTATCCATCCAGTCTTCCCTAGCAGTCAGCATAGGGTATCAGCTAGTGTCAGCCACTGAGAAAGATAAAGGACAGGGGCCACCATATGAATGAGCTTAGTTCATGTTCAGGAATGTCAATCATGTCAATGTCTCTATAGCACATTGGGGCCAGTGTCCTCTTATGGGTCTATCAGAAAGAAAAACTAGGAGAGTCTTCACAGAGCTCAGAGAGTCAGGAGCTGTGGAGTATCAATAAGCCTTGTATCAAACTGCAGAAATATCCTCCTTGGGTAGCAAGGTAGAGCATTTTATAAATAAGAAATGAAGAGTCAGTGATGTGTGTATGGTCACAAGTGAGGAACACAGACAAGAAGGGTAGGTGAGGGGAAGGAGTCAAGGTACAGATTGAAATTCCTACAATGGTCTGCCTATGTGCTTTGCTGGGATGTTAGGGTTTTCTCACTCTGAGGGAGGTAGCCCTCAGGCTGACATTCCAGGACTTCTTGGCAGCTTTAGCACATCCGGACCTCACCAGTGAAGGAGGTCTTCCACATTCCACACTTCCTGATTCTGAGGGCATGTGATACAAGGCATTAATTCATAGGCTTTAGTTCAACTTTGCTTTTATCTTGACAGACTGATTCTTATCATATAAGAAGAAAACTTTCTAAAGGAGGAAAATACCATGTTCACGGAAGGCTGAAAAACAGTAGCTGTGAGTGATCTGTCCACTTTCAAATCATAGTCCAAGAAACTAGGCATAGCCATCAGCCTTTAAATGCAGGGACAATTGTGGATGATAGCAAAGCACTTCTCAAGAGACTGAAAGAGAGGAGCAAACCACATCTTGAGGGAAAATAGTCTTGGCCCACAATTATCTGTAGGATTTCAAACCCACTG
>PVKC010005768.1:0-32445 GCA_004027635.1 Crocidura indochinensis | reverse complement strand
CTGTTGTTCTCTCTCTCTCTCTCTCTCTCTCTCTCTCTCTCTCTCTCTCTCTCTCTCTCTCTCTCTCTCTGTCTCACTCTCTCGCACATACTCTCTTCACTTTCCACATTTTTTCTCATCTTTATTGACATTGTGGCTTGTATTAATAAATATGAAGGGGTTCCATGAATGTCATTTTATATTAGACATTCTTTAACTGCACTCTCTACTCTTTGTGGCAAGGTAACTGCCATAGATTAGTCCTTCTGCTTTTCATTGCTATTGTCTCTGGATATCATCTCCAAACTGTCTATTATTTTCCTAATATCCCAGCAATGAGTGAGATCATTTTATATTATTCTTCCCCCTGTGACTCATTTTGCTCATCACAATACTCTCCAAACCTATCTATGTGAGCAAAATTCTTGACTTCATTTTTTCTAAGGACTTCATGGGATTATCTAGTTTGGGTCAGACCTGGTGGTTTGCAGGCGGTACCACTGGCTCTGTTTTCGGGAATTACTTTGGTAGGGTCAGGGACTCTATTGGATGTTGGGTATCAATCCTCAGTTGGCAAAATGAAACACCCTACTTTCTGTGCTATTGCTCTGACCCTACTTCCCTCTTTTAAAAGACATAATAATTTTTGAGGACAGGAGTTCACTATATGGCAATTGGCCAGCATATTACCAATAATGCTTTCTCTGTACCGATCACAGCATGTCTCATTTGATTGTCATCTCATTTGATGTCTCAGTATAATAGAACTTAATCTTTATGATTACAAAAACAAAAGATGTGATTTCCTTCTTGAATATTTGGAATTTTTAACATGGAGGAAAAAAAGTGTGTGTTTTTGATGAGTGAACATAAGTTTGACAGAAAATAGATGTATGGATATTAGAGTTGCTTAAAATGAATTATGTAAATAAAAAGTTACATGACGCAAAACAACCTGTGTGCAGGATTGCAAAAAATGTGTGCTCACATATCCTTTTTTCTAGTTAAAAGTAATTTTTATGATTTATTAAATATTGCAACACCATGTTTACAAGGTTGTTTATAATACAGTTTTATTTTGCAAATAAAGTTTTTCATGGTGAGTTACAGTCAAACATTATAAAACAACCTTCACCTGTGCATATCCACTAATGTCCATAGTTCTCTATTCATCCTTTTTTTTGGGGGGGTGTCACACCCGGCAGTGCTCAGGGGTTACTCCTGGCTCCATGCTCAGAAATTGCTCCTGGCAAGCACGGGGGACCATATGGGGTACCGGGATTCGAACCAATGACCTTTTGCATGAAAGGCAAACGCCTTACCTCCATGCTATCTCTCGGGCCCCCCTTTCTTCATCCTTACATCCTTTATTTTTCTCTTCCTAGAGTTTGACACTCATAACTTTGAATGAGACATAATTAAACATAAAGGATAATAGGAAAGTCAGGAGTTTTCTATGATACCAAAATAACTTGAAATAGGACAAAAGTATTTTATGTATTTTCATGAATCACAATGAACCCTATTCTACACATAAAATTATTTGTAAAATAAAATTTGGAATGCATTTTAAAATGTTAACTTTTTAAAATGTTAACATTGTCAATAAGCATCCCTTACAATTGCATAGAGATTGAGGAATAAAACAAATAGTTCAATGACTCCATTATGGAAAGACCATTGCCATTACTATGTACTTTCTAATGTGTAATGTGAATTTAGGCATCAATTACCTGATTATAATAATGTTGAATGAATTGAGAAACTATATTGTTTCATTAACACACATCTTGCTATAAATTAAAATATGTATTTGTGAGGAGATCATAACATATTTGTTCTACTGAGGAAATGTAATAAAAACATAGCTGATTGTTACAAAATATTAAAATATGAGTACTCATTGAACCCCTCAATTTATACATAGCAACATTTTCTATGAAGATAAATTAGGCAAATTGATGTGTTTGTTTTGTAATTTATACCTTCTTATTTCTACTCCTATATAATCCCATTACTTCAGATTTACTGCCAACTTTCTTTTGCTATAGTACTTCCTTTGAAGATCAAGCACATTAACCTTTAGTTCTACAGAAATGTCACTGTCTTCTCAGCCTTGTTGAATTCAAAGCCTCCTTCATGAAATGTTTGGAGACTTGCAGATACAGATAAAATTTCTTGCTCTTTAAAGGTTATCTATGGACCTATCCTCTTGACTCAATAATAACACAAAAGGCATTAATAGCAATTAGATGAAAAGAATCAATATTGAAGAAAATCAATATTAAAATACAAAATTGTGAATAATTGGATATGTCCATGAACTTAATAAAAATGATTGTTTTAAAGTTCTGTTTATTATTCATCTATCTTAAAGCTTTTCCTTAAAAATACATATAAATAAAAAGTAATCTTAGCCTAATCTCTTTCTTTGAAAGTGTTTAATTCAATAATTATATTTATTTTAAGTTGGTAATTTTAAATTATGATTTTATTCTTGAGTTTAAATTTAGTAGCTGGAAAAATGTCATAGAATTCATGACATTAATATGTTGATCTGATTCACAACATAGGTCATTTATAATCTAAACTATTTTATTAAGTAACATAAAATGTAATCATATAATCTGAGGTCAGGTATAAACCAGGTTTTAGGGATTGTTGAGCTTGTTAATTCTTATCCCCATATGCACCATTAATATTAGGTGGCATTATTCCTTTTTGGCACAGGCACATTAAAATTGGGAAATATTACATATAGAAAGAAGTTCTTATCTAGTAGAGATAGGAATTCATAGATTTTACAGTACAGGGGTGTAGCTTTCACCCTGAACACTTGTCATAGTGACTCAACTTATTCCTCAGTTGATTGAACATTAACCATCCAAACCCAAATCTTGGTTCCCATCCTAATAATTGGTACAGTTTTTCAAAAAGCAGCAGGTATCAAACTTTCACCTGGGGAGGCCCGAATGCTTCCCTGCCTTGAGTTGCTCCAGGGTGGGTCCACATGATACACTGACATCCAGTAAAAACTAACAACTTACTTTCAGGGCAGGTTTCCCTGCCTCTCCACCGAACATTGAGATGAAATAAAAAGATCCTCTGTCACCCAGTTTTTATATATAATTTGTACAAAAACCAAGACCCCTAATTATAGAAGCCTGATTGCAACAACCATGATTAAAGAGAAATATTTCTGGTACCATGAAGACAGACCTTGTTTTTATATATTAGTATGCCTAGAGCCTGTAGTTGCTCTTATGACAGGATGATTCATGATAGACACACCCTGTATTTTTGGGCCAAGGGTATTTCCTTTCTATATTCTCCAATTAAAAAAAACATATTTTGCTTTTATTTCTTAAATTTTATTTAAATCTTCTAGATAGGGGGTCCATTTTTCTCCTAAGCACTTGGAATATGAATTACTAAACTTTACCTCATTTTTTTTTATTTTTCTACTAAATAGAGAAAAAAAGGGGAATGTGGCCAGTGGTCAAGCAGTATTAGGTTCACGGTAGAGATTAAAGGTCTGAACTAAAAATTCAAGCCAAAGTCAACAACAATAGAATCATGAGATTCAATCTATAACAACCTCTATTTAAAATGGGTCTTTTATAGTCACAAATGTGTGGGCAAAGAGTGGAGTTACAGAATTCATTCTGGGATCTTTGGTAGAGGGAGGTTAACACTGGTGGTGGGAATGGCTCTAATTCACTCTCACTGTATTGCTGAAATTCAACTATGAAAGACTTATAATTCACAATGGTTTCAATAAAAATATAAAAACATGGCAATGTAAAATACTAGCTATTACTTAAACTAAAAGTCATATATTTGTAAATACAAAAGTCAACTTTAATTTTCTTGTACACTCATACATAAGAAACTATTATTTTTTTCTGATCTTAATTAGTCCACAGTAGTTTATGTCATGCTATTCAAAGTATGATCAGAAATCCATCTCTAGCATCAATTTATTAAAAAATATTTTACTTGCTCCAAGACCTATTACCATATTTTCCGGCGTATAAGATGACTGGACATGTAAGACGACCCCTAATTTTGCAGTTAGAACATATGTTTAGGCCTATATTCACTGTATCAGACAGAACGTTCCTGTGTTGCAACTGTATGTACCACAGTGAGCCAATCACAACAAGCAAAGGTTCAAAGGTTCTACTGTAATAAACTTCCTCTCTGACTCTGGCCAGAGAAGGCTTTTTACACTGTAGATTCGGGTCCAGATCATTGTCTAATTTGCATGCATAAAAAGCCTGCTTGGATTGGCCGAGTTAGAGAGTCGGTAAGAGCAGCCTGGCAGTGATTGGTGCAGGATCGAGTTTGAAAATTCATTTTGTGGCAATATTCTGACAATTTTCGTTTAGTAGCATATTAAAACATTTTTCAGAATATACTCAGCATATAAGACGACCCCTAATTTTCGGTTGACATTTTTTTTGTATCAAAAGTCGTCTTATAGGCCGGAAAATATGAAACAAGAACAATATTAGACAGATTTTCTATAGCAGATGAAAGTTGAAAACTGAAATAAAATTGAAAAAAGTGAAACTTGAAAAGATATTCGTGTCATATTAATGTAATCTGTGGCTTCTAATTCCTCAAAGCATTCTTATAGTTATGACATACTATCCTTGCTTGACATCTTTGTTTTCCTTTCTTCTTTCTTTGTTATTTGGGCCACACCTAGTGACACACAGGGATTACTTCTGGCTATGCACTCAGAATTCAATCATGGCTTGGGGTTCAAATGGATCTCCAAAGGATTGAACCGTGGTCTGTCTTAGGTCAGCCACATGCAAGGCAAATACCCTACTGCTGCACCAATGCCCTGGCCATTGACATTTTATTTTTAATATATAATTATATAATTATCATGCTCAAACTTTATTCTCATTCCTGTAAATTTTTTTCTTATATTTAGAAGCAAAATAGAGTTGATAAATCAAGCCTATTATGACTTATTTAAAATACAGTACTAGTTAAAATATGAAGGAAAATACTTTTTTATAAAAGATAAAAGGAATGTAGGAAGGTTAAAATTTATTTGAATGGAAGACAATTCCTATAAAAAGAATAATTGGAAGGAAGAAGTAAACAAGATATGTGATGATATTACAGTTTGATGTTAAAATAGGAACACATATTTAATCTACTTCCACAGACAGAAAAATAATAATACACATTGAGTAGAAATAAAAAAAATGATCATACTTAAACACCAAATCTACAAATTCAATGACAACAGAATCAAAACCTAATCTACAACAAGCTAGACACAGAGGGGATCACTTGTACTAGCAGCCCGGGGTTCACAGGAGGGGGATATGGGAGCATGTTGGGAACAGGGGTGGAGGGAAGACAACACTGGTGGTGGGAAGGCCCCTGAATCATTGTCACTATGTACCTAAAATATTACTGTGAAAGATTTGTAATTTACTTTGGTCAAAATAAAAATTACTTAATTAAACATATTAGAAAATTAATCTTCTTTGACAATCCATTATATTTGTGCTAATTTATATTAGTTCTGTTATTTAGTTATAATAAGATGCACACTGTATGAAGACTGAGTAACTCTTGGGGTAATTGAATAACTTGCCAAATTGTACATAGTTTAATATAGAAGAATAGATAGAGATACTAAATTCACTTTTCTCAAATAATTATGCTCTTCACTACCCTTTCTTAAAATCACTCATATATGAGGTCAAACTGAAAAATAAGTTTCTATTTAATTGAAAAATAGTGTTCTGAAACTGAATCTAGAAAAATTTCTTGCAAATATTATTTCCAGGAGATGATTCTCTTGTGATGGCCCGCTTAGCCTGGTCTCATAATAGGGTTGACATGCATATGTAAGTGGTCCTGTTATTGGGCATATCAGAGGAGCTACTAGGACCCACAAAATTTCTAATATATTCACTTGGGCACTCTGAGAGATTGAAAAACTGAAAATCTGTATACCAGAATTCCATAAACTTTCAGCTTACACAAAAATATTGTTGTATACCACTTTTTCAAGTCTGTTCATTCACATACTTCACATTTCTGTCTCTCATGAGACCATAAATCATTCACTCCATATTCTAAGACTATCCAGGAACTGAATGTTTACAGTTTTGTGGCTCACCTTAGCTACTTCCTCTATTCAGCTACAAGTTCTACTAATAGGTTGCATGTCTAATCTGTCTTCTCTATTACAAATTGTTTATTGCTTAGTTTTGTTCCATTTTGGACCCACTTTCAACAACTCAAGGATTATGCAGGATTCTGCTCATGGATAACTTTTAATGGAGCAATGTGATTCCAGGGATTGAATTAGAATCAGTTGCATGCAAATATAGTGTGTTACCTGATGTACTATCCCTCCATCCCATATTATATCTCTTATAAATCATTTTTAGCTTTCTTGTAAAAATAAAAAACATTAGCAGTGTGATTTTCCCCAAACATCTTTATATTATTTTCCACACCTAGAGTATTAAACATAAATCCTGTTAGGAGATCAGGGATCTATTTTATAAGCAAAAGTTATTTTGGTTATGAGCAATTTTGAAGCATGATAACATCTAACAATTACCAGGGCTATACTTTAAAAAGACCTGATCAAAATCACCCCAAAGCAATTTCACCTTAGGGGAAATTAATTTGCACAAGATTTGTTGGGATTATTGCCTCCATTCTTTTAAGAGCAATATATCTGCCAATAAATAAGTTAAATTACCTTTGCAAATGCTTTATCAACTCTGACCTAGGTAGTATGCAATTTCCTTTGCAGGTTTTCCAGATAGTTGCTGCTGATTGTACAATATCAATCTCACAAATTGCAGTCACACATGCTGCTTGAAGGATGTGTGACAGAGAAATAAGAGTAAGTCTAAACATTGGAAGCAGAATAATCCCAGTTATATTTAATAAACTTTAGATGAATTGGGTAACTCTATATGTTCTACTCAAGATCCTCTATAATTTTTCCATATATTTATTTTAAAAATTTGTATTTCAAAACTTCAATTTTGTTGAGCTATTACTTTGCATTAAATGTGAACTTCTACCAACATAAAGATCTGCTTTAATGTAGTTTCTCTTTGTTCCTGACAACTTGACAAGAAATATCAGAATTGTGAAAACGTGAGGTATTGTCACAAGACTATCTTTGCTAAACAAACAATAGTGATATTATAAATAAGGTCACTCACTGTGATTTTTGGAATTAAAACTTATCCAAGAGTATACAGTTCCACCATGTATAGTGAAGGCAATTTATTGCTGCTTTTCAGTATTGGAAAAGAAAAAGTTCAAGCTGTCATTGATTGACCTTTAAAAGAAAAATGTAGCTGGCTATGGGTAATAAGAAAGCAATATTTTTTGTTACCTTTACAAGTAGACTTTCTTTATTTAGGTCCATTACCTAGTTTTCTCTGTTTTTATTATAATCTGATTGAATAAACTAATCACTGCCAAGACACATTATTGTAATAGATATAGAACTCTTTGCTATAATATTTTATACTGCCATTCTACAAAAGTAATATAACTACTAGGAAGGACATTCAAACATATGATTTAATAAATATAAAAGTGTAACACATGGTATCATTTATTTTAATACAAAGCCTCATTTTTAAAAGACTGAAACTTTTGAATATTTCTGTAGATTTAGGTCTAGTCAATATTTCTGCTTTATTAGAAAATATGATTAAGTGCAACAGTAATTTTTATCAAAGTATATATTAAAATGATTACTGTTGTCAATTTTTGCAATTGAATAAGGAATGATTGCTTGGAAATATGACATTGTTTTCTATTTAAAATGACTCTCATGTATCTTCCACTCTTCTTCACTTTCAGTTGTTCACATTTTATTTTATCATTTTTTTGCAAAATATTAAATAACAAAAATAGCCTATTGTGCCCTGCTACCTTATATTTTACCAGAATTTAAAATTTATCTTTAGCAGGTTTATGTTATTAACATTATTTATGCTTATGGACTCAAACTATCAATAAATTTGCTGATAAGCTAAATAAAAGGTCAAATGCATCTATTTTTGAATACCTATTTTACTTGCAGAATTTGTTCACTGCTCCTTTTTATGGTTCAATTTATTTTTTAAATTCAGGTTCATGAATTTCCATGTGTTTTTTTACAGTTAAATATAAGAAATGGACCATGTGCTTTGCAGTTTCCGGGTCCCAAGTTTTGTCCCCAGAATCATTAAACCACTCTACATAATACTAAGTTGGCTTTCTATACTAGAGTTTATTAATATTCATCTACATTATGCTTACAAGGTACAAATATTATTAGAAGTTTTTGCAGATGCAAGTCTTTAATTGTGATATTCTTTTTAGAAGTTAGACTCTAAAGCAAATTGAAGTTTGGTCTTGAACCTTCACCCTTTTATTTCTATGGAATAAAATTCAGAGGGGAAAAAAGTAGAGTATCATACTTAATATAAGCTGTTTTTTGAAAAGTTTTTTCCCTTTTTATTTATTTATTTATTATTATTTTTTTAATCACAGTGGTTAACATATCATTCACAGTAATGTTCTAGGTACATGTAAACATTGAATCAGGGGAATCCCATCACCGAGTGGTCCTCCCTCCACCTCCATTTCCCCCCTGCCTCCCCTATCCTCCACCCTGTCCCCAGGGGCTTCTAGATTTGAGTGATCCCCTCTGTGTCTAGTTTATTACTTAGTGATCTTATAGCTGTTTGGTCTTGGTGCCTCCATTATTTCTTCCTCTAATTGGGAAACTGGACTAGATGGTTCGAGTTATGTGGTTTTGTTTGGGGAAGAGTAAGGTAATAGGATGGGGGGGATTAACTACGCCAATAATGGGCAGAGTCCTTCTAGAGGCTCTCATCCTCAGTTTGAGATACAAAAGGGAAAAAAGAAGGTGAATCACCACAAAATTTCACATAGACGTATCAAATAAGATATCCAGTGAGCACTGCAGCAATATAGATATGCAGCACATAGTTGCCATGGTCTTGAGATAAAAAACATGACAGAGCGCAAAAAGGAAGAAGAGAAAAGAAGACAGAAAAAGTGAATATATGAATAAAAAAGTGAACAACTACTTAAATATCTACACCAAGATAAGGAAGTCGACTAAAACTAGATAAGA
This sequence comes from Crocidura indochinensis, assembly GCA_004027635.1. Taxonomy (NCBI): domain Eukaryota; kingdom Metazoa; phylum Chordata; class Mammalia; order Eulipotyphla; family Soricidae; genus Crocidura; species Crocidura indochinensis. Next base: position 23,303 of record PVKC010005768.1, on the reverse strand, counting down.
GAAGAGAGATATAAAAGAGTAATAAGCGAAAATAAAAAAGATTATTTTGTGCTTCTTGTCTCTTTTTTTTGTGGGTTTTTTTTTGGGGGGGGTTCCACTGGGCAGCACTCAGAGGGTCACTCCTGGCTCCATGCTCAGAAATCGCTCCCAGCATGCCAGGGTCCAAATGGAATGCCGGTATTCAAAGCGATAAACTTCTGCGTGAAAGGCATACGCCCTATCTCCATACCATCTCTCCGTCCCTCAATAATGCTATCCATAGTCATATATGTGCATATATATTTAAAGAATAAAATATAAGATGGAATAAATAAAAATAATAAGCATATACATATCACAAAGACTTTTGCCAGGACAAAATATATTCATTCACTATAGATGTAACAACACTCACAGTTTCCACAATATGGAAAGTAGACTGTACACTATTTGGTAGTGAGGAACTGTATTAACCTTACCCTATTACAGGGCACTAAAGTAAATAAATAAGATTATTCACTTTGACCAAAATAAAAATTAAAAAAAGAGCAAGCAACAAATATAATAGAAAAGAGGTCTAAATAAAGTGATGTGAAACATATGTATATATATATTTATATTTATTTATTTATTCCAAAATTGGCATAAGTACATTAAATGTTATGATTATGTAGAAGATTGCTGAGTTTGGATTTGGTTCATTAACTTGTTTAATGTAAACCAAATTTCATTAAATATTTGATCTACCAAAATATGCAAGAGCTACAATCTTATATAAAATTTTGATATTTAATTTGCTTTTGCTTTTTTTGTAGGGGTACACCAGGTGACTCTCAGGGTTTACTCCTGGATATGCGTTCAGAAATTGCTCTTGGCTTGGGGACCATATGGGATGCTGGAGGATCAAACCGCGATCATCCTAGTTTGCCACGTGCAAGGCAAATGCCCTACCTCTTGTGCCACCACTCCAGTCCCAATATATTAATGTTTAATATATTTACTACGAGGTATAATCTTAGGTTTACAAAATTATGGTTATATTGGGAGAGAAAAAATTGACAAAAGAAAGCAGTCAAATTTATCCTACTAATATAGTTAAAAGGATGACTATTCATCCAATTCTCTATATAAGTAGAGCAGGAGTTTCTCAAGAACCACTTATTGAATAAAGTTGATATATTATTTTCTTGGATCCTATGGCATTATAACACTCTTTAAATTTTCAAAGACACACTAATTTAATAGAAACACCTCAGTAAATCTAGCAAAACCATTGCTATACATATTTTTATTAAATAAATGTAAATGTTACTATCTCTAATTTATTAAGACTTTATTGAAAGTAGAGATCAAGAAAACAAATGGAAAGGAGGGAGTCAACATAATATATAGCATTATATTTTGAATGAGTGAAGTTTAAAAGAATAATCCATAGTGCTACTTGGAATTTTCCAGACATAAGATTATTTGATTTGGAACAATTAAGATTATAAAGCCATTTTAACAAATATTATAATGATATATACTTATAAAATGCAATAAGTTCATATAATATTTGACATTATTTTCAATTGTTTCCTTATGCTTTCAAATACTTATAAAACATTAAATTGTTCTATAATTCAACTAGGATTGAACTTATTATTTCTCTATTATCTTGTCTAAATTACTTGTTAATTACATTCACCATTTCAAATTTCTGGCTTTTCACTATTTTGCATTACTGTTTTCTCAAATATTTTATAATTATACCACCAATGCACATACACATTAATTATCTTTAATACGTCACCACTCTAAACTCAAAAAGTGATTCAAGTCTTTTCCTCATAATATGCTTGATTAAAAAGTACATAAAATACCTCTAAAAACATCCAGTTGGAAACTAGAAAGCAAGAGAATATGCCAATAGTTTATACCTGAATATATTGAGGAATAGTCTTCTACATTTTGGACATACAGTAGCATAAAATTTGTGTATATTATCTGTTAGGATAATTGTCTCAACTTAAGTCTATTTGTTTAATAATAAATTAATCGCACAAGAAAGGAACTAGACTAACTGTAGGTCTTGATCATTTCTTCACAGTTTTCTAGGTTCTTATGAATGTCATTGTATTTGTTTCTTTGAAATAAGTAATTAAATTTCTGCAATATAAATATTGACTTGGCAATTATTTTTATATAAGTTCATTTTGAAAATTTATTTTTTGAATTGTAGTCAAGAAAAGCATCCATTGTTTTTATGTCAAAAACTTTAAGTACACTATTATCTTTAATGTTATCCATTCCTATGAGCAAAACACAATGACAGTCAAGAGTTTAAAACATTGTTGTTTTCAGCTTTAAATCTATAGGTCAGCTGAAGTTTGACATCTTTCTTCAGCTGTCACTGAGAGAACTCATGTGAATCAAGTTAATTGAGTGTTGAGTAAACTAAGATACCTTTGTTCATTTTTCTAGTACTCAGCTCATTATCATCTGACTCTATGGCAAGATTATGTCTTACAATTTTTCTGAACTTGTTAAGAATTAGAAACATTACATATTTGAAAGTTTCTTCTCTATCATACCAAGACAAATACTTTGTCATTGATTGGGAGGATCTTCAAAGTTTGTTGCAAATACACTCTAGTACAGAGTGTAATTCAATTGTATTATTGTGGGTGGATCAGTGGGTAGGTCATTTTCCTTATACAAAGTTGACCCAGGTTTAATACCCAACATCCCATATGATCTCCTGAGCCTGCTAGGAGAGATTTCTGATCTCAGAGCCAGGAGTACCACTGAGCATTTTTGATTGTGGTCCAAAAACAAAACAAAAAATTGTGTTATTTTTGCAAGTCACTAACCCAAACATACAATAGTAAGAAAGAAAATATTTTCTTTTTTATTATCTATAATATTATCCTCTCTGTATTTATTATCATTAGCATTTTTATCACCACTGTTATATTAATGAATACTAAAACAATATAATCAGCATTAACAACAGCAGTGGATATAATTAAAACATAATTCATAAATTATTTTGATACCAAATGTAATCCCATCAGCAAGTAAATACATTTAGTTTAAAATAATATTATGAAAAAGGAATTGTGAATACTTAATTGTGCACACAGTTTTGAAAGCGAACTCTCTTCCTGTTGAAAAGAAAATAAATTTGTATTGACATTATAGGACCTTTCAAGTTCAAACTTAATGTTTTGGACATTTTTATTCTCACTTAATTATAGTAGGTCTGATTTTGACCTAGTATCTACACTGCATCTCATTAACTAAAGCCAAATAAATAAATGACATGTTCAATAGACTTATTCAATGCTTTGCACATACAGCCACTTCTTTAGCACTTCTTTACCTTGAGTATTCTATTTTCTATGATTTTTCTTTCCTATTTTAATATATTTATTTAAGTACCATGATTACAAACATGTTTGTAGTTGGGTTTTAGTAATAAAGAAGAGCCCTTCCCCAGTGAAAACTTGCCACCACCAATGCCTCCCAACTCCCTCCTCCTCCACCCCTTTCCTGTATTTGAGACTGGCATTCCATTTCTCTCACTCACTACTATTGTCTATTTGCTATGTTTTCTGGTTTGTCACTGTTTTTTAGTTTAGTAAAGTATTTCTCATATCATGTCTCTTCCTGGCATATATTATAATATCATAGATAAATATTTGTAACAAAAATGTCATATGTGAAAATTTGAAAATTTATGACTATAGAAAAAAATGAAGTGATTATATCAGAAGGTAAAATCCAATAGAACAAATTGTGCATACTTTGTTCATTCTATTATCTAAGAAAAAATAATTTTGAAAGAATTATTTATCTAAGCTTTAACATTTTATTATAGATCCATATATAAATAATCCTACAAGTAATTCAGGGCCAAACCTATAAAGGAGGAACAAAATTCAAGGTGGACAATAAATCACAGTTGGAGAAGAGTTTCTATAATTTTATAACTATTTATTATATATTTTTCATTAAATAGGTATATGTATTATAGTTGCTTGACAATAGTTTTAAGACTTTTTCCTGCTCACATATTGACAGTTTTCTGTTCAATATCTTAATGATATTTGCCTGAAAACTTTTACCCGTTAATGTCCAAGTAAATTCATCTGGTTTTTAATTCCTTAGTCCATTTAATATATAACACATGGTGTTAGTTTAACTTGTAATAATGATATTTATATTTCAAATATTTCATAATATGCTAAAATATTATTTATAAATGACATAGACTTGCTCTAAAATGCTTTTAAGGAACTGATGTCCTAAAGTCTATTTTTCTGTATGTTTACATTGTTTTATCATTTGACCATACATAACTGTACATAGAGTTCACACATGACTGTGGTCAGGGTTCACTTATGATGGTACTATGGTGAATATTATGTAATCATATATTATGATGTTGGTGATTATATTGTATAAAGAATATATATGGAACTTGCCAATGTTTTCACATTTTGAGAGAGGTAACTTAAGTCCTGTACAATATTTTTAGCACCACAAAAGTAGGATGTCTTAGATCAGGAATTTTATAATTTTGTTGCTTAAAATGATATAAATTATATATGCAATTGAAAGTCATTCTGGGGGCCAGGTGGTGGCGCTGAAGTAAGGTGCCTGTCTTGCCTGCGCTAACCTAGGACGGACCACGGTTCGATCCCCCGGTTCCCCATATGGTCCCCCGTGCCTGCCAGGAGCGACTTCTGAGCGCATAGCCAGGAGTAACCCCTGAGCGTCACCGGGTGTGGCCCAAAAACCAAAAAAAAAAAAAAAGTCATTCTGATAAAAATATTTTCCAAATATTTATTTCCCAAATTAATGCTAATTATCATAAATGCCCATTTTTGAAATGAATATAAATATCACTATGAAAAACATAGAGCAATCAAATAGTGCAATTATTAAAATTTATTTTAGGGGCCCGGGAGATAGCATGGAGGTAAGGCGTTTGCCTTTCATGCAAAAGGTCATCAGTTCGAATCCCGGTGCCCCATATGGTCCCCCGTGCCTTCCAGGAGCAATTTCTGAGCATGTAGCCAGGAGTAACCCCTGAGCACTGCCGAGTGTGACCCCCCAAAAAATTTATTTTAAATATAAAAATGTTTTCTTGACTGTCCATCCTTCTTTATCCTAGCTATAATAACACAATAATTTTTATTATTCTACTTGAATTCACAAACATTAGAAAATGTTGAAAATTAGATTATTGATATAAGCATTGATTTGAAAACCATTCAACCTCAGAAATGCAAAGCACTATTTACATAATTAAAAGAACAAGTTAAATTCAGGAACTAAAGAAAATTAATAATAGTTCTTAGTCCTACTAAAAGTTGCATAATATTAATTTATTCAAAGTATCTAAAATGTTATATTTGACATTATGAGAGTCTGTGTATAGCTAGCATTAAATTCTTCCCACAATGGAGCCCATAGATCTGAAATTGTGAGCAAACGTAGATTTTAACATGAATTTTTGAATTCTATGCTCTAAAAATATTTTCCATATTCATAAAATAGCTTAGTTTGAGCAACATAAACTCATTCTATATTTAATCTTGATGATTTTTGTATAGATTTTCTTTCTCACTATCACACAGCCCTCCACACTCTCGGTTAGTTCTGTTCATTATATTTTAGATTATTAAATGAGGTGTTATTTAATTTTTACATTAACAATCTTTGCTTTTTATCATAGAATCATTTTTTACTTGGAATCACAGACAAATATCAGTTCTATTAAATATATAAATGGATCAGAGATATTAAAAATTATTTAATGTATTTTATTTTCATGTGGCTAATCAGTTCTGAAATCTTGTCCCCAGTACTGTCAGAAATCACTACATAAAACAAAGCCTGAATATCCCTGCAAACCCATCAATATTGCCAAGTAATTATATATCTAAGATAATTTAAAATAATTTAAGATGTATTTAATATTTTTAATATTAACATAAAATATTTAAAATTATATTGAAAAAATCAGAATTTCTATGTATATACTTCAGTGTTCTTCATTATTATTCATTTTCTATCATCACGTGATTTAATAAGTAGTCATTGTTCCATTTTGTTTGAACTTTTGTTTGCTCTGTCTAAAGAAGCAGATAATGGTATTAGCAGAGTATTCTAGCAGATATCTGCAGTCTTTGTATTTTATTATTTTCCAATTTTGCTCATGATTATCTTATTAGAGATAATATTCCCAAAGTAAATCGTATGAATGAAAACACATCAGTTCTAATGACCCAATTACTAATCCAACTTCATTATTGTCCAAAATACTCTTCAAATAGTCTGAGTATTATCTTCTATATGATCTGTATCTGTATTTATGTCTATGCTAATTATTTTGTGGTAGAAAGCTCAATTATAATACTTGAGGTTTTGGGATCATTCCAGTTGAAAATTGGAAATTTGAATGTCTGGCATTCATTACTGTGAAACACATGATGATATCTCTAGTGACACACTGCTGATGGGCTTTATGAATAAAACCAGTACTAATAGCTTAAATTAAGGTGCTAAAAATAAACTTCAAAATTTAAGAATAAATTAAGATTAAAAATGTTTGTTCTCATTTCCGGCAACTTTATGCTTTTCCTTAATAATATATCTTATTTCAAAAAAGAGGAATCTTTCCAATAACACACACACACACACATACACACACATACACACACATATATATATGTGTGTTATCAAGCCTGATAAAACTCAATGGAATTCTTTCAAATCAGGGGTACTATTGGTTAAGATATTTGAGAAATGAAAGTTTAATTCACCTCTCGTTATAAAAAAAAAAAAAAACAGAAGCAAATGAGGTCATTTTGGAAGACAAAAAAGATATACAAAATATGTAGGACCAGTGAATAAAGAGCCATTGACTCTGGGACAGATGCTGAAATCAGAAGTAAAATTGATATGAGTATTTTATCATGTTATTAAGAACAATTCTCTGTGTTGTACATAGTAAATATCTTTGTTATCTAATCACCTTATTGCATGGTATATTAACAATATCCCAGAATAATTAAGCGCTATAGTTTTGTATAACAATATTTATGTTTGAGGTGAACTACTATATTTCAGCATCATTCAAAGCAACTAGTTTTATTTCTAAAAAAGAGGTAAGTATATTTTTAAAATTTTTTATTGGTTTATGGGCCACACCCACTGACACTAAGGGGTTACTCCTGACTATGTGCTCAGAAATCAATCCTGGCTTGGGGGACCATATGGGACGCCAGGGATCAAACCATGGTCCATCGTCCTAGGCTAGCACCAGCAAGGCAGATGCCTTACCGCTTGTGCCGCCGCTCCAGCCCCAATATTTTTTTAATTTTATGCAGATAGTTGAATTATTGGTGAGAGACATTTATTACAGTGCGTAGAACATTTTCATTTTGCTGTATGACTTTGACTTGATGTTGCACGATATAAGGTACTCATAATCTACCTGTTATATCTTTTTATTTTGAAGCAAAAGTTATCCTATTGGGCTGGAGTGATAGTGCAGTGTTAGGCTGTTTGCTCTGAATGCGGTTGATACATTATGGAATTCGGTTCGAACTGTCATTCCATATGGTCCCCCAAGTCAGGAGCAATTTCTGAGAGCATAGTCAGGAGATACTCCTGAGCATCACCGGGTGTGCCCCCCTCCTTCCCTCCCAATATATATATAGGTTATCCTAGAAAACTGTTAGCTGTGGTTCCAAAAGAAAAAAAAAAATAGAGTCATTATCTTGTGGAGTTGGAACAGTAGTTCAATCGGTAAGGCATTTACTTTTGCACTCAGCTGACCTGGATATTATTCCCATAACCCCCTGAGATCCTGAGTAGCTCTAGAAGTGATTCCTTTGGGAAAAAAAGCCATGATTAAGCTGATTAAATCTCAAGCACTGATGGATGAGGCACAAAAACAAAACCCTAATTATGAACTTATTATTTTTATTAAAGGGAGATTACTTAGGGTTTAATAAGATAAATGATGAGAGTTTACAATTAATTTTCTATTTCAATTTATCTTCTAATGGAATGCCGTTTAAATTTGAACAAATATTATTCTAGGTCTGAAATAAACTTTTGCTTAAAAATAACTTTATCTGGGGCCAGGCGGTGGCACTGGAGGTAAGATGCCTGCCTTGCCTGCGCTAGCTTAGGACGGACCGCGGTTCGATGCCCCGGTTTCCCATATGGTCCCCCAAGCCAGGAGCAACTTCTGAGCATATAGCCAGGAGTAACCCCTGAGCGTCATTGGGTGTGGCCCAAAAACAAACAAACCAAAAAAAAAAAAAAACTTTATCTTTACTTCAATATGTTGATCTAGGCCTAAAAGATGTGTAAAGGACAAGGTGCTTCCCTTGTATACAAATGATCTAGATTTGATATTTGGAATTCAATATGGTTCCATGAACACTGTCAGGAATAACCCCTGAGCATCACTGGCTGGCCCCAGAAGAGAAATAAATATAAATATATAACTTTGGGTTAAGCAGACTGCACTCCCTCATAACATGACTCTTATCTCATATATTTAATAATTACAGTGAACAAAAGTTTGAGTAAAATCCTGTATAGTTTCTGTCTTAATATTTAAGTTGGAGCATTTGCCCTTTGGGGTTCTTAGGCTCAGAATAATCATTTACTTTCAGTGTATCCAAACTCTTTTTTTTTTAATTTTTATTGTGACTGAAGTCTATTACACAGAATTATTTACGGTACATGGGACAATGAATGAAGGGCATACCCACCACCAATGTTGTCCTCCCTCCAGCACTGTTCCCAGCATGTCTCCCATATCTCCCTCCTTTACTCTCCCTCACACCCCCCCAGAATACTAGTGTAACTGGTCTCCACTTAACAGCTTGTTGTAGGTCGGGTATCTATTCTGTTTAGTGTTCCAGTCTGATCATTTTTTATTTATACTGCATGGTCATATGACTGGCCCTGGTAACATCCTTTTCTCCCCTCAATTTATGAGTCTGAATGCTTCAAGTTGTGCTATTCTGTTTGAGATAAAAAGGTTAAGAAAAGGAGAATGAAAAATTTGGTATCAACTACTAAAAGCAAATGAAATTTAAAAATCACTGAATAATATCCACAAGAGTGAAAAATAAAAGGTGGAAGAAAAAAGAGAAGGAAAATAATATCAAAAATGGATAAAAAATAAATAAACAAGTAAAACAAAACAAAACCAGAAAAAGGAATAATGGGGTGGCAAGGTTTGGTGTTAACCACTTTTTTTTTTTGTATAGGCACAGTAAGTATTGGGGAAGTAAGGAAATTTCCATGGCCAGTGTATCCAAACTCTTAATGACATTTTTAATGTAACATGTACAAAACAGAACCAGAATTAAACCCTAGTAACTGCTGGTTTGTGCCCAACTCCCCAAAATGGAAATTATTGCTTCAGTTCTCACAACTATTAAATTGCTATCTTCTGAAAATCAGGTTTACATAACTTAAGTTACTGTAAAGAATTGAGGTAATAAAACTATTTATTTGATTAGTAATAGGTAGATGGACACATAGATACATACATAGATGCTACATGAATGAAAGAAATGCTCCTCAAATAATCTCAGTAAAGAAATACCTTTTAGTATATTTCCCCCCATGATTTCTAGTTTTGATATGTTTCTTTAAAATTAAAATAAATTTTAGCATCTATTAAAATAAATAACTTGTCAAAATGGTAATTATAACCATTAGTATTATGAATATTTGTTTTAAATTTAAAATAGTAAAAAGTATGTACTAGTAGTAAGATTTTTATAATAAGACACTTGTTCTAAATTCTGAGGAAATGGTAAAGAAAATAATGTGTAGAAGATTTAAAAATAAAATATAAGTTAGTAAAAAAATTTTTTTTTGGTTTTTGGGTCACACCAGGTAACGCTCAGGGGTTACTCCTGGCTATGTGCTCAGAAGTTGCTCCTGGCAGGCACAGGGGACCATATGGGGAACCCGGGAATCGAACTGCGGTCCGTCCTAGGTTAGTGCAGGCACCTTACCTCCAGCGCCACCGCCAGGCCCCGTTAGTAAAATATTTTAAAATATGAATGTAACACAACTTTACAAAGAAAGTATGTTTTAATAAGTTTTTAAAAATAATAAAGTAAAATAAAGTGCTAATAATCATTTATTTTTAAGTGAAATATCCACAAAAGCCTTGCTATTCTTTTATTATAATCTATAAATTAATTATGAATATCTTGAAGAAAATCATTCAGTTTTATACACAGCTAATCTTATTTGGTTAAATATTTTGCAAGCTCAAAGAGCTTAAAAATGTCTCAGAGTAGGTCATAATTATGGTGTGACCTGACAAAATAGAGAAAAAATAAAAATCAATTTTAAGTTAATTATGGAAGCATGTATAAACCTTTAAACTTTAATGAACTCTCTAGAGAAGATGATTGATATAGTTCTGAAATCAGTTGTATGCCTATAATACACTTTGTACATTCTTCTAGTTGTGAATATTTGAAGGTAATTTGGATGAAAGTGATAAAATTGATAGTTTAAGGAGTTTTAAAAACGGATAATAATAATAATAAATAAAGATTTAATAAATAATAGATAAATAACTTGGTCATGAAATAAAATAGGAAAATTACAAAAGAATTGAGTAGAGGGGCCGGAGAGATAGAATGTAAGGCATTTTCCTTTCATGCAGAATGTCATTGGTTCAAATTCTGACATCCCATGTGGTCCCCAGAGACTTCCAGGAGCGATTTCTGAGCATAGAGTTAGGAGTAAACTCTGAGCACTACTGGTGTGACCCAAACACAAACAAACAAAAAACATTAGTGAGTAGAGAAAAACAAATGATATACACATAATAAAAAGTGAAACAAAGAGTCAAAAATGATTTTTTGAATTCATGTTTAGGTATCAGGCCAGATAAAACCTTGCTTTATGATTTGTATTTTCAGCTAATTTTCAAGTACAAATTAAATTGTATTTTAGCTAATATCAATATAGAAAATAAGAAATGACATTAAGATAAATAGATATTTAACAAGCTAGAACTAATTATTCCTAAAATATTTTTTATAAAAGATTAATGTAACATACTTCTCTGAGACAAGAATTTCATGTTTGCTAAAATACATTATTTACTTATCCTCTATAAAGATCACAGACTCAAAGAAGACAAACACTTTAGCATGAAAACTTATGGAAGATAAACAACACTTAATTTGTGAAAATGTAAAAATGGGTTTGTAAAATTAAAAAGGTGTAATCAGCAACACTAAATGTATTAGAAAGTGATATCTATAAAATTTAAAAAGAAATCACAAATTGCCAACCAGAAACTTTAACATATATGAGTAATTTTATATTGATATTTTTCATAGTAGTAAATATCAGAAACTCATTAATGTGCCTAATAAAATAATAAAATAGATTATGATATAATAAAAAATAAGCTTGTAGAGAAAAATCTGCATTCTATTTTCCTGCTCCAGTAATCAGTTTTTGTGTATTATTTACTTTAAATGTCTTAGCAGTATTCATATTCTTCTCTCATATAGCAAGGTGATTGGGATTTTTTTTGGGGGGGTCACACCCGGCAGTGCTCAGGTGTTACTCCTGGCTCCATACTCAGAAATTGCTCCTGGCAGGCACAGGGGACCATATGGGGCACCGGGATTCGAACTGATGACCTTTTGCATGAAAGGCCCCCAAGTGATTGGGATTTTGTGAATATTTCTTAATCCAAAAATATATGACAAATCAAGCTTATACATTTTTATTTTATTTATCTTTTATAAATTGAATATATAAAATTGCTTTCATTTTTACCTTTAGGAAGTTAAACAAAACAAAGTGCTTATGTTTTTTAAATGAAATCTAAAGAGCTTTCCATTGGTCCTCATAAGTCCTATGGTATTAAATGTATTTGAGTTTTCCAGAGAAATGGATCAATAAGATATGTGCATACAACTATATATATACATATATGCACATTTTTCTATTATACAAATGAGTAGAGTTGCTCTGTGTTAAAAATCCTAAGATTTGGAGGGCAGAGCTATAGCAGAGCAGATAGAATCTTTACCTTATACATGGTCTACTAGGGTTCCATCCCAGTCATCTCATATGGTTCCCAGAACATGGCCAGGGATGACCCCTGAACACACATTATTTGGGCCAAAAACAAAACAAAACAAAACAAAAATAAACAAAATCTTTATTCTTTCTCTAAATGCCTTTATACGAGTGTCTGAGAAATATCACTATATTTAAAGGAGGATACTCTCTTTTATTCATATAATCTAGAGCTTTATTTAGTTTAAATACTATGTTCATATAAAGTGTGCATATTGATTTTCTATTTTCTATAGAATGATACAAACTTAAAAGCTTTCCTTGTTTTATTAAATACATGGGCCTTTTAAAATGATAATGAGATGAAAATACATTTTAACTTGTTTTATAGCATTGGAGAAAATTTTATATAGACAGGGACTACAAATAAAAGGACAAATTTAGTAACATATATAATGGTGAATTTGACATGAAACAAATCAGAAAAGTAAGGCTCTTGAAATTTTTCAACAAGATATAAATCAAAATATTACTAAAAGCACTTATTCTAATCTTTTGTATTTCTTTATAATATAACAATATATAGACAAATTTATGCATAGTTAAATCTCTTATTTACGTTAAAACATTTTAAAATTAGCAAATTGATTTTTGTTAATAAATCAAACAATTTATTAAGTTATTTTATATAATAATGAAAAATTCTTAATTTAAATAGAGTAGTTTATGTTTGATAAACCAATATTGTAACCTTTGATAGAAATTTTTAAAAGGAGTAAACCTAAAAAGCTAAAATTATGAAAGACATTGAGTTTACAAATGTTCTTCTTGAACCTCAGAGAGCAGTTCTTAACACTGGGAAAGGAATGCATTCTAGAAGCACACTATGAATCATGAATATCCAGACAGAAATCTCTCTTTGACCTCTTGTACTTCTATAACAGTATATCATATTTCCTTATGAGTGTCTAACTTTGCTGCTACTTTAAGACATTTAGTATTTTTCTGACATGTAGGATTTAAAATACACACTTCTATTTCAAATTTTGAAGTTGTCTGAATGTGGGGAATTAAATAAATCAATTATTGTGAATACTTAAAGCAAGTAAATTTTCCAAAAGTTAGAATAGCTTAGCAGACAATGGAACTATGACTCTAAATGCATTTGAGTTTTGTTTTTTTCTGTATGTTCACTTTTCTAGGTGCCAGATTTCTTTTTTGACCTTAGCTTATAATATTTAAAACAAGAAATTACGTTGTATTTTAGAAATTTGCATATGAAGTTTTAAAGCTAAATTGAAGTCTCTATGAAATGACAGAAATATTTATTTAAGAGCAGATGCAAAAAAGTAAAAAATAAAAAAACGTTTTTTTCAGAAACAACAAAGCAAGCATTGAACTTGTAGTGCTTAAATTTTTCTAATGAGATAATTTCATAGCATTGAAAGTCATTTCTTCAAGACATAGCATAATGATTATCATTAATGTTGCTAACAGAGTGAAATGATGAACGAGAAGAAGTTAACATTGGCATAGAACAATGTTGAATATATCTGGGATACCTTTCAAGTACAGAGATTAAGGCATGAACATTAAATGCAAAGTTGTAGTGGGGCATATTTCTCCTGTTCAACCTTTTTCGAACATTTTTAAACATTTTTCGAACATTTCTCTCCTACCACTAGTCATTTCCTATCATAAAAAGTATTAAAGGGAATAATTTCCATGAGCCGTTGTTGATTTTGTATATTCCAGCTTGCCTTAAAGGAAATGTAAAATACATTTTTGAAAAAAAAAGGAAAAAAATTGTACTGTTCAAATTAATTTAGTGAGGCTATGATAAAATGAGACATTACCAGGCCTGGAATGGTATTACACTAAGTAACGCACATGCCCAGAGTGTATATCTGATTCAGTGCTCAGATGTGATTCTCAGAAGTGCTCAGTGATTATATGCAGGATCAAGGATTAAACGTGGGCTAGCCACTACTCTATTTCTTCACCTCAATGCTAACATTTTCTTTTTCTTCCTTTAGAGTTATGCTATAGTTAATTTTATATATACATATACATATATATGTGCCAGTGTTTAATCATTTATAATGCTATGAAGTATTTCATACATTTTATAAATGAAGAAAGTGACACATGGATAAAAATTGATTTATTGGTACAAGGGAGTACTTGAATAGTAAAGAAGGACCACATAATGTTTGCTGTTGAAATTTTCCTAATCTATAGATCAGTATTCCTAAGTAAGAAGTAGTGATTTAATTGCTAGTATATGCAGTGGGTAACTGTAGAAAATTAATGAATTACTTCCCCCATTTTGAGTGGTTTCTAGAGGTACTCAATGATTACTCCAGGCTCTCATCTCAGGAAATACTGCTGTTGGACTTAGGGCTAAAACTGAGAGATGACCACTTGCAAGGCAAATGATCTCTGCATTGTATTATTGCTGTAGCCCTTATTTTGCACAAAATTATAAATTATGCCTCATCACAAGTTTATTCAACATAGATTCCCACAGTCCTGTTTGTAACTCATTAATTTGTACCTGCATATACTATTTTGATTAAAATTCAGAGGCAACCCTAATATTATTCTTATCTTTTAGGGGTATTTACTTCTTTCACTTCATTAAGAATTTCAAATTTTCCTTGGGGTCAATGAGATAGTACAGTGGATAAGGCTCTTGCTTTTCATGCAGCTGACAGGGTTTCTGTCTTTGGCATCCATATTAGTTCCCCCCCAAATCACCATTATGACTTTTCTAGAGGGTTCAGAATTAAATTATTTTCTTATTAATCATTTAAATTATATATATTACACACAGTATCTTATTTAATATAAAATGATAAAAATTATGATACACTTAATTCCATGAGTATATATTAGTTGGATTTTTGTTTGCCTGAATATTCACAGAAGTTCCAGTAGATTTGGAAATATTCCACTCAATATGATATTTATTTTAATTTATTATTTCTTTTTTAAATAAATCGTTTAGCTAAATTATTGTGAAATGTACATTCATAAAATTGTTCATGATTAAGTTTTAGTCATACAATGTACAACAATATACAAAATACAAATTCTCCACCAATGTTCCCAGTTTCCCTTCAATCCTTATTGCTGCCCTCCCCTGTGGAAGATATTTTTCTTCTCTCTCTTCTCTTCTTTTTCCTTTTAAACACTGTGCTTTGCAATACTGTTACTGATGGTACAAAATGTCTATAGCTTTATCTCTTTCAGCACCCACCTTCTTCTGAGTGATTATTTCCAACTGCCATTGCTACATTCTCTACTTTAACCACACTTCATTATTTGTGGCAAGCTTCCTAGTCAACGTTTAGGTGTATAGAGCTGTAAGATTTCCTGGGAAAGAACCCTAGAATATTGATCATGCCTTCACCACTGAAAGTATTGCCATAAGACATTAATAATTCTTATATGTAATCAAATGTAGTTGCTTTTTCTTATTACCTCTAAGTTCGGATACTTGCATGTCTGTATTTTTTTTTAAGTTTAGTCTTAACTTCTAGAGGTTGTATCTCTTTTCTATTTGGTTTTATTTCTATGAAGTTTTTCTCAATATTTACCATATAAGATAGGTAATTTGGTGCTTTTTTCCCAAATACTATGCTCTCTCTGATGAAAATAACATTTCAAGTATAGAGTGTGCAAATCTTTTTCCAATCAGGAAT
Source organism: Crocidura indochinensis (assembly GCA_004027635.1). Taxonomy (NCBI): domain Eukaryota; kingdom Metazoa; phylum Chordata; class Mammalia; order Eulipotyphla; family Soricidae; genus Crocidura; species Crocidura indochinensis. The sequence goes on along the minus strand of PVKC010005768.1, from coordinate 7,527 downwards.
AAGAAGGAAAGTGAGATGTGAATTCTGTTTGGCCAGTCTTTGTTAGCCAACATGAAGAAAAATAATGGGACTATAAAAACCTATTGCTCTAGAGGAAAGGGTATATGTGTAGAAAGTATCTTTATTTTAGGTAATCAGAAGATTTTGTAGCTCTCTCTACAGTTAGTTTTTTTTTTTCTGACAAAATATGCCTGAATCTAGGGGCCCAAACAAGAGCACAGCAGTGGGGCATTTGCATGACATCAGAAAACACAGGATTACCCTACTTTGATTTCCAGCATCCTTATAGTCCACCAAGTAACTAATCCCTAGAGAGCCAATAGGTGTGACCCCAAAACGAAACAAAACACAAACAAAAAAAGCCTTACTCTATTGTGTCTTCTTGTTTCTATTTATTTTTAGGGGTATTTAAAAATTATTGATGAGTTAATTTTAAGTGCCCTAAACCACATAACTTAGTCAAAAATAGATATATTCTTCACAGTTACAGATTAAGGTAAATAAAACTTAGTTCTCCTGGTTGTCAGATATCTTTTTACTATGTTCTCATATGAGTTGGAAAAGACATTTCTGTCCTGTCTCGTCAACAAGAAGAATGATCTAATTATGTACCCAATGTTTCTAACTGCATATATCAATATATTTGTGATTAGGTTTTAATAAGAGGCATATATGGGGCCCGGGAGATAGCATGGAGGTAAGGCGTTTACCTTTCATGCAAAAGGTCATCAGTTCGAATCCTGGTGCCCCATATGGTCCCCCGTGCTTGCCAGGAGCAATTTCTGAAAATGGAGCCAGGAGTAACCCCTGAGCACTGCCGGGTGTGACCCAAAAACAAAAAAAAAAAAAAAAAAAAAAGAAAATAAGAGGCATATATGCTGTACATGGTAAAAATTAAAAGAAAAGAAAACTAATTGTAGGTATATTATTTTATTTGCTAATCATATTATCTCCAACTTTTAGATTCCAAATTTTTGTTACTAGTATTTTACATTTATAGCATTTTTATTATATTTTTGTATTTTATTGGGAACTCTTACTTATAAGTTTATACTTTATATGTGCATACATATGTGTACACTAAGTATACATTTCTGATATAAATTTAACTTTAAGACCAGTAAATTAGAAAAAAGAAACATAAATATGATAGCTTATATTTTATATGGGATATTTCTTTTTAAATATTATACATTGCTTTGGAAAATCTTTTCAAGAAAAGGATGCAAGTGAATGCTGCATTTATTGATTATCACCATTGAGCTATGTTTGGTTTCTAATATTTGATAAACCACCACAAATGTAGTAAATAAAGATAAGAAAAATACATTACAATAGTTCAGAGCATTAGAAGCATAAAATCATTCTCACTGGGACAATACGCAAAGATGCTTCACAATTAGGGTATTTATATCCAATTACATATGTGTTTATAAAATATAGCATTAAATAAAAGAATAATGTTTAAATTATATTTAATGTATGAGTTATTTAAATTAAATACTTGTGAGGATTTGAAATGAAATGTTTAATTATGTAAATTATTTGATGTTTCAGTTCTTTATAATTCATAATGCTATTGAAAAATAAAGTTAAATTTCAAGACAAACTAAAATATATTGAGATATATTCTTCTTGTATGTGTTTTTTTAGTATTTCAGGTTCATCTCCACCATCCAAGTATGTTCACGCCACAAGCTACTGGAGAAAAGACTACAGAGGTGGAACAAACTGGTTGAGTACCCTCTATTGGTATCCCTCATAGAAGATGAAGGAGAACACATCAATTCCTTCTGTGTCCTGGAGATTACTCTGTCAATTTTACATGGTGGCCATTAGGTCAAACCTATGTCTATTTGATCTGATTAAACTTATGTTATCATGAATCACAATGGTGCTGCAGTAATTTAGTTGACAGGATTTTGCATGTTGGGTCTGAAAGAATATGTGAAAGTGACTTCCACCTAAAGAACTAAGTTCTTTAATGGAAAAAATATCAAAAATAAAACAGTATAGATAAGAGGAGTTTTTTAATGAGACAACACACATCTAAGATTTCTCTTTCTCTCTTTCTCACTCTCTTTTTTTCTCTCTCTCTCTCTCATGGAAAGAATTGCACACCTTGATTCAGGGCAGGGCAATTGTCTTGAATGAGTCAGACCAAAGTTGAATCCCGGGCACCTTACATGATCTCCAAACATAGCCAGGAGGTCTTGGGTACAGAGCCACTAGTGCCCTTGATTACAAAATGATATTAATAAATTCAAAAATAATCCATTTTAAAATAATCTAGGATATACTCTGTTTCAAATTAGAGAACCATGTAATCATTGTAGTTTTTTCAATATTTATTTATGTTTATTTTATACTCAGCTTCATTTATACAAGCACAAACATTTTTCATTTTCCTGGAAACCAAGGATACTTTGGTTGGAGACACAATGAAATATTTCTTACTTTTATAAATCTCGTTTTACATACTCATAGTCCTCTTGCTTCAGCATTACACACATTTTATTCTTTTCTTACCTACCCCTAAATGTTTTTGAACATCTCATAGAGCTAAAAATTTAGCTAATATGAATAAATGACACTACATCAATGAAACTTTTTGTAAAGTATTTCAACTAATAAAACTAATATTAGTTGTAAATACAAATTATATAGTAGTATTATATCTCATTGATATTTAAAATGTCATGATGAACAAATTTAAGCAAAGGAATTAAATGTATTTTATATATATAGTCAAAATTTATTTGTATGTGCTATCAGAATGATGTAATCATATTGCATTGAGTTTTGAATGCTAACTTCTAATAGTTTTTTCCACTTTAAATATTACGATGGATTATTTGTAGATAATATTCACAAACTTTCAAGAAAATTAATATGTGGGCCAAAATAAACTTCCATTTCAATTTTGGAATTAACTATTTAATTAAATTTTTGTTATTCCTCATGAAATAGAAATAACTGAAAATATTTAACCTTTGGAAAATCACTATTTCTAAGAAATTTAGAAAATTTATATTGCAATAATATCAACTTTATTGTGGTTTATATTTCAGTTGTTATATCCTCATGGATAATTAAGATTTAATGATATGACAATAATCCCTATAAAATTTATCTAACATATTTCTATAAAATTGAATTTTCACTAAAAATCTAGAGCGGATTTTTTTAATTTATTCTGGACAGTATTTTAACATGTGTCGACTTCAAAAATTTTTCAAGTATGCCTCCTCATTGTGAAACCTAATTTTGAATTAAATTATGAGCAAGAAATTTTCTATCTTGAACACCAAGTTAAACAGTTTTAGAAAATGTAAAGATTTAAGACATTAAGTATCTAATTAAAAAATAGAATTTTAAAAGTTGCCAAAGCATAGCAAAATCATCACCTAAAGTTAACCCATAAGTTTCAAAGTATGTCAGGACCAGATAGATAATAATATAGTAGGTATGGTGGTTGTCTAGCATATGACCAAGCCAGGTTTAATTCCAAGCAATTTATATGATCCCCCAAGCCAACCAAGAGTGATCCTGTAGCACAGTGCCATGAACAAGTTCTGACCACATCTGGGCGTGGCTTAAAAATAAACAAAAGCATAACAGAATTCATAGCAACAGACAAATAAAATTCTACAGGTCAGGAGGGATTAACGGAGTATTGACAATATATTGAATGCAACATAAACTTAAAACAAGAATACCCTTGATCTAGAATATCAAGCAAATTTGAAGGAGTGGGTGATAGGAAATATAGTATAGCATGTAGGGCTCATATATGAGCACAACTACGCATGGCATAAAAATTAAATATTTGAAGGAGTGAGTGACACAATATTTTATAGATAAACATCTTAGAAAGTTCATGGTCTGAAAATTAGCTCTTTAAAATTCATTAAGTGGTTTTATCTATCAAAGGCCTAGTAGGTTCTACACAAAGGACTAGGCACTATACAAAGTACCAAAACAATTTATTGCAGGAAAGTGGGAAAACAATAGTAAGCTTTAGTATGATGAATTCAATGTTCACATACTTTGATCTTAAGAGAAGTTATAAACGCAGAGGTGATATATGTGGTGTTATCAATGTAAATACACTTAGATAAAACAAACAAACAAAAAGACAAATTAGAACTCAATATTTATTGAAAATCACATACTAAAGTACAGGAAAATAAATGATAAAGGCCATAGCAATTGGGTTACCTGCACCTAGAATCTTTATGAAACATGGCAATGTATTTTTTATTGCAAAAATTGAAACTAATGTCCTGAATTCAAAAGTTAAAAGCCATAGAATAGCAAGATAAATTTGAAAATTTAACTGAAATTTTTTCCTCTAAGATGCATACTATCATATTACATATATACATATACATTGGATGTCCTTTTAATAAACAGAGGCTTTTATTAAAATACTTAGGAAAAACCATACATGAACAATGGGTTTAGAAAAGGACATATCCTTTTATTAAGCAAAATAGACTTTATGCTAAAATGGCACAAGAAGTTACGACAAATGCTTTAGAAGCACACCGTATCATTTGATATTATTATAGGCATATATTTTACTAAATTTGAGAACTTTTATATCTTTGTAAGCTTCCAAGGCTGATTAAAAGGACAGACTAGTACTAAAATGAAAACAGTAACCTAAACTCTCTTTCAAAATGAAAATTGATTTCAAACAGGTTCATAAGTGAGATTTTCCAAATTTTCAAGGAAGACATATCATCTATCCTTCTCAGACACTTTTTTATGAAAGCAGATTAAACAGGAATTCTTATAGTTTTATTATAAGACCAGCATTATACTCAAATCAAAAGCAGACAGAGTTATCACTAAAAAAGCCGATTATGGACAAAGTTTCCTAATGTTCATAGATGGCAAAGATTTGCAATCAAATTTTAGCAAATTGAATAAAATAAGTATTAAATGGGTCATAGACCAGCATAATCAATTGAGATTTATCAAAGAGATGCATGGATAGCTCAATTTATGTGAAATACTGAATTCATATGAAGAAAGTTAAAAATAATTATCATGTCAATTGATATAGAGAAATCATCAAACAAGTTTCAACAGTCATTTATCATAAAACTTTTAATAAAATGAAATAGAAATAACCTACCTCAGTGCAGTAAAGGTCATCCATCTCAAATCCCAAGCTAACATCCTGCTCTATGATGAAATAATGAAAGATATTTCCACTGAGATGAAGCACAAGATAAAAATGTAAAGTTTCACAACAATTATAAAGCAATGTTATTGGAGTGCACAGAAATTATTTAAGAAAGGGAATTAAAGTATGGCAGAAGGAAAAACTTAAAACTACCATTATTTATAGCTAACATGAATTTACACTAGTTATTCTAGTTTAAAAATAAAGAAAAATAAACTAGATCTTTATTCACTATATAAACAGAAATATAATTCAATATAGATTAAGGATTTTATATTATATATGATTGCAGAAAATATATCCAGGAAAACACTGTAAAATCTCTTTATGTTATTAACCTCAAAATGTTCAAGAAGTCAACCAAATTAACAAGGAAAACAAAGGCAGAAGAAAATGACTAGGAATAATGAATTACTTATGCTCCGAGAAATAAACAATGGGTAAAAATAAAATGATAGCCTAGTGAGTGTGAGAAAGTAATTGCTCACAGACTTTTGCCAAAGATTGATAAACAAGATACATCAATCAAATGCACAAAGCTCAACAACAACAACAACGACGACGACGATGACAACACACTTTTTAAAATGAGAAAAAAGTTGAATATTTTCTCAAATAATAAATACAAACAACCAAAAGGCATATAAAATTGTTGAACATAATGGAGTTCCATATAAATGCAAATCAAAATGACAAATATATAAACTCACATCAGATTGAATGATTTTTTTTTATTTAAGTATAGACATATATCAGCACTAAACCTCATTTACTGTTGATTGTATTGCCACTGATTTAGTCTTTATGGAGAATAATACAGGAGACCGTATGGGATGCCGGTGATCATGCCGGGGATCAAACCGAGGTCTGTTCAGCATCAGCCTGTGAAAGGCAAACACCTACCGCTGCTCTATTGCTCCAACCCAGAAGGTTAAGTTTTTAAAGCTGTATCTCAAACACTGAAAGGATACAGCAGCTATGTTGGTGAACAATCTATACACAAGTCTCATGTCTGTTTTTATGTAATTATACATTTTACTGCATTCTTTTTTAGATAATATGTATTAATAACTTGTAGAAAATTTGGAAAATAATTTTGTAAAGTATTTTTATTAATTACCTTATTTAAATGTCATGGTTGAATGCCATTCAGTGATATTGCACATCATAATAATAACCTACACACATACATTCAAAGTAATTATTTATTTGTAGAATATTTTTGGAAATACTTTTATTATAACATTTGTGAAAACTTAGTATTTATTATATGAACTTATTGTTTAGTTTACAATTTATTATTTGAGGATATAATTTTCTCATCTCTAAAATGCACATAAAACATTGCCTGCCTCTTACTGTAATGAGGAAGATAGTTAAGCAAATGATATAAATCCAACAAATTGTTATAATTAAATGGCAAGCAATTAATAGTAAAGTAATGAATAATTAAAATGATAATGTAAACATTTATAGCAATTTAAATCTTATCCGTTCAATTGTATATTGAATAAGTCAAATAGTTTCATTACAAAAGTACACAATATACATGCTATTAAAACTTGAAATTTAAGACATTTTTAATTGCAGCTAAAATACATATCTAAATAAATTGTTCTTGTTTTTTCTTTAAGCAAAATAAATTTTCTTCACACTTTTCTCTCCTATTTTAATGTCTCAATTTAATAGTCTTCTCTGCAAAGATTTTGTATACCCTATCAATTACTTGATTACAATATGCACATATATTAATTTAGCATCCTTTATAGAATTAATGGGCTTTTTCTTTGCCTTGAACTATCTTTTAAGATATTTATAGGTTATTTTATAATGCAAATAATTTCAATTTTACATCTATGACTATAGGGAAATTATTCTAATTTGAAATGATATTAAATGCATACAAAGTGTAAAGTACAAGTGAATCATCTCTACTCAATTACTCAGTTTCATCTTTTTCTATTTAACACCTCTAAGTTCTCCATTAGATCAAAGCTGACATAGCATACAATAAATATGTCCAATTTAAAGCTTTATTCTTAAAAATAAAATCTTACTTTTTTAAAAAAAAATAAAAATAATATATCTTGTTTCATATTAAGAACAAAATTTGTATTTTTGTTTGTACTGTTAGTTTAAGATCCTCACTATCTTAGATTAACGATTAAGATTTAAAACACAAGATTAAGATATATTAGAGAAAGTTTGTTGTTCTTTGACATTGGAAAAACTAATACAATATTTTGATTAATTGTATCACTAAAATATAGATTCATATCTAGATTTTTATTAAATTTCTGTTTTATGTATTCATTTTTGACAACACCTGG
>PVKC010005767.1:0-32712 GCA_004027635.1 Crocidura indochinensis | reverse complement strand
TGGGCAGCTAATAATCCTGGGGTTGTCTCCTCTTCCAGGGGGTCCAAGACCTCAGTCTCAGTATCAATTTAGAGGCTCAGCTCAGACCCTGTAGTATTCCTTAAACCTCTTCCTCTTTCTTAAATTGCATATGCACTAAATAAAAATATCCAACCAAGTCTGACCAAATCCCTTCAGTCTGGTTCCATGGCCCGGGTTTCAGAATCCAGAGTATTGAAAGAGGGGAAGAAGGAGAGAACATGAGGAGGTTGAGAATTTATGGTGTACTGTGTCACTCAAACTTTACTTTTCTAGGGAGATGCTCTCCTCTAAAGAATCAGTGAGGAAAAGATAGTCCTGTAAGCTGTGCATCAACACTATCTCAATTGAGCACTGTGATAGAAAGGGTCAAGCAAATTTCCTTTATCTTTTTTACTTTTCTTAGAGAAAGGGGCTCACAAGCAGTTCTCGGGAATCCTTGTGTCACACACACACACACACACACACACACAAAACTGATTATCAAAAAAAACTGATTATCAGCCAATATAAATAAGTGTGTCATGATCAGGCATACCTGGCAGTGCTAAAAGGAACTGTGGCCACAGGGATCATGATGGCAATGCAAGCTGGAGATTAAACACAGAAGAAATCGGGTCTTAAGGGTCTCAGGCATGGAATCCAGTCCTTTAATGTATGTTCAGAATCCCTTTTATTTTTTAAAAAGAACATATAGCTAATATTTCATTGGTCAGTGATCATTCTGTTTTTTCCCCCTTTAACTTTAACTTATATCCCTCTTTCCAAGGGACTCAACTCCTCGTTTATATCATGACCTAAATTCCAAGGTTCATTTTATATAATTGGCCATGATGAATATATTCTGTTTACTTCTTGTACATGCTTTTTAATTATATTCAATTAAATATATGTTTTTTAATAGGGGCATTTTGAATCACGCAAACTGAAGTGAATTTTTATCATAGAGGTTTCAGTTCTCTAGGGCCAGACTATTGCCTAAGACCATTCATGCCTCTATCCATAAAAGAAGGTAAACATGTATGGTGTGGGAGGAGGGGCTATTGTGATCTAGAAGTATCAGACAAAGCTAAGAAAAAATAAAGAGGATCACACATGGGCAAGTACAGGGGCAGGAGACAGGAGAGGGAGCACTGACCATGCAAAGATCCAGCCATGGTAGAATGCAGCTTGATAACTATGCAGAGATTAAGGAAAAGTCAACCCAAGGCTTGACTGTTAGAGAAAACTCACCCCACAGAAATTGCATGTAATTCCTTCACATGCTTCTCATCTTGGCTTATGTGCACTTGAAAAAAGAGGATTAAGTTTTCACTCCTCTCTTGATCTTCCCAAGACTTTCAATAACACTTGCCAACCCAAAGCTCAATTTTGCCTTTCCCACACTTGAGGTTTTACATCCCACCCACCCTCTTCTCACACGCAGGCAAGGCTGGCAGGTCCTGGGCTTCCCACAAGCCAAGAGAAAGGAAAATGAGATGGCCCAAGGAATGGTTTGTTCTAGAAGACAAAATATTTTTTATTTTGGTTTTTGGGTCACACCCAGTAGTGCTCAAGGGTTACTCCTGGCTCTGTGCTCAGAAATTGCCCCTGGAAGCCCAGGGGACCATACGGGATGCCGGAAATTGAACCAAGGTCCGTTCTGGATTGACTGCATGCAAAACAAATGCTCTACTTCCGTGCTATAACTCTAGCCTCAAAAGACAAAATCTTGAAGATAAAGAACCTTAATGTTCCTAAAAGCACCTGCGGAAATAGAGTGAATTAACTTCCTGACTGAGCTCCTCTGGCTAATGATGATATGACCTGAAGAGGAAACATTTTTGCAAAGTTAAAAAATCCAAATGATTAACATAAAGCTATGAATAGAAAGCATCAAAGATAGAGAATAGGGGAGACAAACCATCCCAAAAGAAGTTTTAAGTGAAAAACATCTTTATATTTTTTTACCAAATTTATATCGTGTCCCTTTCAAAATACCAAAATTCTCACTACTCACCTATTATTAGTTGTGCTTTCAGTTTAATGCAACATTATTATAAAACTCAATCATGCAAGATGCCCGCTTTTTTATAATTCCCCTAACAGCAAAGGTCACTAGATATAAAGCAAATGCCAGATTTTATCTGGCAGCATGAGAACACAGTCTGCAGAACTGATTAAAGCAAAGGCAGCTGGGGATAGGTCATTTGTTTGTCCTGGACTGAGCCCCAAATGGAGCAGCATGAAGCAAAAATAAAATAAGAAACACTAGGCCTTTCTTGCCTACAGGCATCTTAGCTCTGAAACAGCCTGTCCTGTCCATTCACCTTGTCCTCCTCTCTCTTAAGACCTGCCCCCAACAAACCAAATCCCAAGTCTGCACCCAAATCAAAAGCAAAGTCAAAAGGAATCTTCTGTTGCTCAATTGAACTGCAGTAATGGCACACTAATGCCTGCAGTCCACAGATTCCAAATTCGAAGTTGATCAACTTTTCCAATTCTACATTATCAGTCTTGGGCAAAACGTCCAGATTATGACATGCATCAGGGTCCTTTGCCTTTAGTCTGGATATGAAGTACCTGAATCATAGAGAAGGGATGGCCATTTCCTGTATCGAAATGAAGGCCAATCCTGTAGCTGCTCATTGAGGGTCTTCTAGGTAATAATTCCTTTCAAAGACATTCCAAATTGGTGTGAGCCAGTCTTCAAGGATATTTTAACTAGGCACTGGGGTAGATCAAGTTAAATATATTTGTTCATTGTGTAAAGAGAAAATATTATAAATCAATATTTAATGATATGTGGTTGGTGATTTTTTTTTCTTTAGTTTGTATTTATAGTCACCTTCATCAGGAACTCAAGACCTGATGGGCCACACTCAAAACATTCAGGTATTACTCCTAGTTATGCACTCAGAAATCGCTCCTGGCTTGGGGGGACCAAGTGGGACCCCAAGGGATCAAACTTCAGTTCCTCCTAGGCTAGCACTTGCAAGGTAGACACCTTACCTCTAGCACCACCGCTTCAGCCCTGATGCATTATTTTGTTTTTCCAAATGCAAACCTTCTAATTTTCTATCCCCTGCACAGAAAAACTATATCATCCATTTTTTTGTTTTCCTTTTTCTCCAGGCCACTCTTTCCCCTCCCTTTCCAACTGTCAATAATCCAGTCTTTGTTCTACCATTTCGGTGAAATTAATCAACTAATATTTACAGATGATATTTCTATCACCAGGAATATGTTTACCTTGCATGATCCTATGTCTACTTACATTTTCTGGGTTTTAAAACTATCATTACTTTGCCACATATCAAAAAGTAAAATGAATTAGATCACTATCTCATACTATAGACAGAAGTTATTCAAAATGGATTAAAGCCTTCAATTTTAGACATAAATCCATATGGCATATTAAGAAAAACACAGACAGAATTCTCTCGATACTGACTTCAGAGCATCTTCAATGACTCAAAGCCACTGGCTAAGAAAACACAAAAAATAAATAAATAGGACATCAAACTGAGAAGCTTTTTACTGCAAAATAAAATGGACAAAAATGGATACCCTATTAAAGAAGGGAAAAGTTACCACCATCAGACAAATGAGTAATAGTTATGATTCACATAGTACTCACAAGGCTCAAAATAATTAATGATTCCTTCAAGAAATGGGAAGAGATGATTAAAAAATACTTCTCTGAAGGGAATAGACAGTCAATAGGCATATTATGATAAGTATTCTCCAACATTATTCATCAAGAAAATGTAAATCAAAATAAAATAATTTACCAATCACCAATGATACTGTAGTATAAAATGACTGAAAATAGGGCCAAAGGACAAGTAAAGTAAAATACTAATGCAGTTGGCCTCACATTCCATAGACCAAATCTCAAACACCACTGATATTCCTGGTTATCACCAGATATCATTCCTCAGAATAGCCAAGAAGTGTCTCTGAGCACCACTGGGTATGCCCTCCTCCCAATTTTTTTTGTTTAAAATAAAGAAATAACCAGTGTTGGTAGTGATGGGGAAAGCAAAGAATCAACCTTCATCCATTCTTGCTGTAAATGTCACCTGCTTCTGACTCCATAATAAAGTGTAAATAGACTTCTTGAAAAGTTAATGATTAAGTTTCCATGTGATCTAGGAAGCATATTTCTTGGTCTCTATTCTAAGTACAGAAACATAAATACATAAAGACATTTGTGGCAGTTGCTACATTCACACCAGGCCAGTTCCATGGACTCATACTTTTCTCAAAGAGATGTAAACCAAGCCATATAAATTCATGGGTATTTCCCCAATTTCTTCTTCTATTTTCACCTACCCTTTTATTATGTAAAGGTCCACCTGATAATCAATCAACCTTCCCCCTTTAGGTTGAATGTATAATGATGAACTAAAAATGTTTCAGTTTGGCTTGATGTTCAGAGAGAGAGAGAGAGACCACAAAGTGAGAAAGAAACTGACTCCATGGTCTCTCCTGACTGACTTGCTTTATTAATTCTTTGTGGCTACCTGCTTCAGACTCATTCACCTGAGGTTGGTTGGAAATATAATGCATGTGCTATTTTGCATACACTGGTCATGCAGCAGAAAGCTGGCAATCATGGGAGGAGAGAGCAGGCCAAACAACTGCACTGCTGAAGCTATGCCTACTACATCTATTACCCAGAATTACCATTTTGCCTATGGTTCTCCTTTAATACTCTATATGATTCTATTCAGGGTCACCAATCTGACCAAACTTCAGGTAAGCCAGTATTTGAGCTGATATCACTGGAGCTTTTTAGAGTGAGCAGGTACCCTCTCCCAGAATCTTCCTTAGTCCAGGAAACCTGGCAGCTGAGTACACACCCCTCTAAAATTCGCAGTATCAGTAATAGTGCTTTGAATTTCTGGACAACTTCATTTGTTTGATGGTGTCATCTCTGTAGGAACACATCAATTTAACATAATGGACAACTAACAACAAGAGCTTACTAAAGCTTCTGCCACTGTATTAATGACTTCATTGGAAATACAATAATTTTCACAAATGTGCTTGCTACTATAGTTTTTACTTTCTTTTTTAAATTTTCTTTCTTCTCTTCCTTTTTCTTTTTTATTTTTCTTTCTATCATTTTAAATAAAAACTTTGCTCTCACTTATCTGGAAACAATATATTATGGTCAACTAGGTCAACTCTATGATGCATTTTTTAAATAAAGTAAAAACAAAATAAAGATATTAGTACTCCTATTTCCATCATATCCAAGATCTGAAAACAACCCAAGTATTCAAGATAACAGATATATACACACATACACACACAGGTAGATGTATGCAATGGAATACTACTTAGCTATAAGGAAAGATGAAATTCTGAAGTTCTCTTCCATGTGAATGAACTGGGAAAGTATTGTGCTGAATAAAGGCTAGAAAAGGCAAAGACCAAATGATCTTGCTCATATTCTTAGTAAAAAGAAACATAGTAAGGGAAATTTTTAATTTTATTTCTTTATTTTACTTTTGGGGTCACACCTGGCAACGGTCAGGGCTACTCCTGGTTCTGCACTCAGAAATCACTCCTGGCAGTCTTGGGGGAATATATGGGAACCTGAATTCGTCACATGCTAGACTGATACCCTACCTACTTTGTTATCGCTCCAGTCCCCAGAGACTTATTTAAAATGGCCAATAATAACAGATATGAAAGTGAACTTACAAAATTGAGTGTTCTAAGGGGGAAATACAGTTAGGACCTGAACTGGAGACAGTGGAGGAGGGACATTAACATTCACACCCTGGTAGTGGGTGTGGTATAGCAACATTGCTTGTCCAAAACAATACTGTTTACAGAATGATCAATCAAAATGCCGAAATTTAAATAAAAGATAAAACCCTATATTCATCACAATGCAATGACAAAATGAACATCATCACAAACACACAAACTATGACTAAGACAAGTCATTCACTCAGTCTCTAGATATTTCTTTAGCTCTAAAACCAACTGAGATCTGACTAAATGCTTCCTGTTTTTAATACTTTCTAGGAAATCCTCTTTCCCTACAGTTTACCAGTTCTTTCAGTACCCAGATTCATTGGGAAAGAATACATATAGGAACGGATATGAGGCTGTATTTACTCTCCCTTGAAATAAAGAGGAAACAAAATGAGGAGAGAAAGGGTGAAGGGAAAAGAGACAGGGGAAGGAGAAGAAAGAAGGGATTTGGGGAAGAATGAGAGAAAGAAATAGTAAAAAGATGTGAAAGAGAATAGTTTTCAAACTGCAGATAAACACTCATTCTCAGTCCTCCAAGAAATGAGTATATGAAATAATTGTTCCTTAAATTTCTTTGGTCTTTGGTAAGCATGTTTTAAAATATTTATTCAAAGCCTATTTTTCATCTATATTAAATCTCTCTCAATGAAATTACTGGTAACTCACTTAAGTACCAGCAAAAAGAATACATTAGAGCTTACCTGGAAAAGCTGAACTTATCCAATGGGGCTAGAATTATAGTATATTGGGTAAAGGCATTTGTTTTGCAAGTAGCCAAGCCATCTTTAACCCACGGCATCCTATATGGTCCCCAGAGCACTGCCAGTAGTAATCCCTGAGTTCAGAGCCAGGATTAAGTAAACCTTCAGGTGTGGCCCAAACTGAAAATAAAACAAAAATGGAACATTTCTGGTCTCCCCCAAATCCTCCAAAGAGCTTGCCAAGGCCTCCTCTTCTGACCTGTTAACCAGCATCAGGTCAAGGAACCTAATTGCAATAGCACAGCTGTATGTGGGTGCATGAGTCTTACACAAGGAAGCTGGTGAAATGCACCAAAATTTCCACTGCCCAAGATTAAGCCAAAAACCCTGCACTCAAACCTTAATTTACACAAGCTGGACACATGGACTAACTGAGGCCCAGCAAGTCTATAAGAACAGGGGCCTTCAACTTTTTCATATCTGAGGACCAGTACCTGTCTGCAAAGCAGCAGTGGGTAAGCACTGAATAAAGATACATCTCCATCCCCTCCCAATAGTGACTCAGAGATGCTAGTCTGAACAGGCTCAACACTAATCTCAGGCAAGGAAACAGGAAATAATCACGTTAGAGCTGACTGGACAGGAGAGGGCATGGAGGGAGTAGGAGCAGAAAATCCAAGTATTGAAAAGGAGGAGAATGAAGCTAACTGGATTTCATATGACCAGTATTCCCAAAGTATGGATAAGCTCTGAGATACAGGGATAGAAAGAGCATTATGGTGTATTCAAATCTGGTGAGAAAACTTTGCTTAGTATTGTCTTTCAAACTCATGATATCAAGAAGCAAGTATCAATTTGAAAATGGTGCATCTAAATCCTTTTCACAGGCCACAAGGAACTTTATATGGGATTTCAAACTTGGTAAGAAAATTGTGTCTAGTTCATTTGTCTTTAAAACTCCTAATATCAGGGCAGAAGTGTCAGTTTGGAACTAGTGTATCTAAATTATTTTCTTTTTCTATCTAACATGTAGTTCATACTTTGTACTCCAAAGGGCCTCCACAATAAGGGAAACATCTCCCAACAGCAAATTCTTGATTTTTCCCATTTCGTTTTTAATCGTTTCCTGGTATTCGAGGCATTGACATTGGTTTCTGGTGAAAAGCAATCACAAATGCATTTCTTTTTTGAATAAATGCATGACCTAGTAAGCTGTATCAATGCAATGGAAATAAAGTATTTCAGTGGGCACAAACAACAAATCAGAGTCTCTTCACTCAACATCCTCTCATTGTTAACGACGTAGTTGAGGAGAACAAAACTCTTCAGGTTTGATCTGAATAGGTAATTCAGGGATGGATTTCATTATATCTAGTTTTGCTGAAGGCTAACACTTACAATGAAGAGTTACTGTATAGTTATGTGGAAATTATAAATGTAGTCATAAGGTAGCAAAGAGCATGTGGCTGGATTATAAAGATAGGAACAGTGTGTTAGCCCAGCCCTGGATTACACCACCAGTTGGAGGATGGTCAAGTGTATCACCCAGTAGTCTTTCAATCTCTTAGTACCATCAGACTAAGTGGATGAAGGGAAAGAGAAATGTTCACTCAGTGATAATAAGAGAATTACACATGTTCAGGCATGTAATTCTAGCTTATAGGTAATGGGTGGATTAGGGTTGTTTTTTTCGTTTTGTTTTGTTTTGTTTTTGTAAAGAGGTGGGGCTTTTTACCTCTTTAAATGACAGGGAGAGAAGACACTAAGATGGTTTATTCTACTCTACAATTGTTGATTACACTACTTAATGGTGTAAGAGGGCAGACCTTTGCATCTAAATACCCCCACTTATTTCCCAGCATACTAGTTCTTCCTGTTTTATTTATACTTGCTTTGTTTTACATGGCTGCTTTCTGCTGCATCAAGAATTATTGTGATTTGTGTCATTTACATGCCTCTTAGTTTCTGTGATCCACTAGGTCAAGCTTTCTCAAGAGGGATCACATTCTTCCAAAGCAGCACATCTCTAATACTGACAACTGGAAAAAATTGTATTTGTAAATCTGTATTGTAACTACAGTACATAAACTATTATGTACTTTATTGTACTAAAATTCATTATTGAAGGTATTTTTAGGGGTGGAAGGAACATCTAAAAGGGTCCTTGAAAGTCAACTATGGGAAAAAACTAGCAAAATAAATTGATTCCACTTTATCAATCTCAGCCTCAATAACATTTGAGTTCCAAAATTCTGTGTTCCCTGGGATTGTTCCATAGAAGCTGACTTGAAAAGCATCCTTTACCTCTATCCTCCAGAGACAGTCCTACCACCCAAATGTCTCTGGACACTGCCAAGTTCTCCTAGGAAAAAGGTAGAATAGCCCCAGAACAGAGCAACTGGGGTTAATCAAATAGTTCAGTTATCCCTGAAGGCTGTCAGCATTCTGCCAATGTTCCAGAGCTAGTGTGGGCATAGCATCCTCACATGTCAGAAGAACAGAAAATAAATGAAAAAGATTTTATGACCACCTTCCTTTCCATTGTCCATCTGGCATGGTACATGGCCCAGATGCAAAATAAAATAATACCCACAAAGTCCCTGCAGGGAATTACACAAAGAAAATAAAGAATACTTATCACAGGATATTTCTTGCATGTTAAATATACAAACATACAAAGATACGTGTAACTACCACAGAGAGAAGACTGATTGACTACCAGATACTCTGTGTGACACATGAAAAAATGATGGGGTCAAAGTGAGAGAAAAACAAGTGGTAGAGGTTTCTTCCCCTCTAGAAAAGGCAACAGTGGATATCTTTCCATCTACCTGCTTGTCTTTCTTTTCAGCTCCCTTCTATTTAATAAGTAAAAATCTAAGAAAAGAAAAATAAAAACATAGTAGAAAGAAGCATTTGGTTCCAATTTTCTAAGGAATAAAAATTAGTTTTTATGATTTCCACAGAATAGAAAATGGCATCAGGTTATCTACATAAAATATACAAAAATAGCATTTCTATAAGAGGATAATTCCCATCCTTGAGGATATGACCATATATCAAAAAAATCACGATACGCTTAAGGAGATAGAAATAAATATTTACCATCAGATAATTTTAGAATATGAAAAAAGTCATTTAAAGGTCCATTACATCTAGAGTAATTTAAATATTCAAATGTATATTATTCTGTATGCATGGATGTTTTTGTTTACAAGCTCAATTATATACCTTCTGCAATTAAAAGTAGTCAAGTCACCAAAAAATGCAATTTCCACGAATTCACATGAAATAATACATTCATCAGTGGCTCAAAGAGAAGTTCCCCATGAATAAATGAAAGTTCAATAGCTAATAACCCTGCAGTAAAGCTTAAAAAAGCTTAGGAATATTTTTCAATGCACTCAGCAAGTTCATTCATGAGCTTATATTTAGACACTCTTAATACTTCAACCAAAATTAATAGGTAAGAAGCAGCAGGAAATTCTATGCAAAATGTGAATCAACACTCTTAAATTGGATTAAGTTTCTTTAAAGATTGGTGAGGCAAATGTAAGTAAAATAAATCTCATCAACTGTAGATCAAAAATTATGAAAAATAGTGGATAATATGTATCTGAAACAAGAATTTAGAACAGATTCAAAATGCAATTCCATCTGTAGCTAGTCATGAGAATTTATAAATCTAGATAGATCTCAAATGTTTCAGGCTAAACGTTTTCAAATGTGGACCTTAAATAGTACAAGTGCTGAGCTAATCACAGAGGTAAAGGTCTAGCAGAATATCTAACAAATTTAAGGCATTAATAGTGTTTCTTCTGTCTTTTTTCTTTTTCATCCTTTCTTCCTGCATCTCTTTTTCAATTAGGAAGAAAAAGACAATCTATAACAACAAATATGAAGGGCTAGAATAATAGTAAAATGGGTAGGACATTTGCCTTGCATTTTACTGACAGTTTTGATTCCCTGTATCCCCAATGGTCCCTGGAGCTTGCTAGGAGATATTCCTTCCTACAGAGCAGGAGTATCCCCGGAGCACTGTCAGAGTGGGCCAAACGCACTCTAAAATGAAAAATCAACCAGAAAAACAAATTTGAAGAAAAAATAGTTATTAGAAGAAAATAAAGAAAATTAAATAAAAAATACGAAACATGTTTGGGAATTTTTTACAAACTAAAAATTAAAATAAAGGTATGTTTCACTATTTTTACTGTCTGAAGTTTAATTACTTTTCCTTAATTTCTGCTAAAAAGATGAAGGCACATATAGTTTACCAAGTATGCCTTTCTTATCCTCCATGATAATTTTGTAAGTAGAGACATGCCAACTCTTGTAACTAGTGCATTTCCATTTCTAGAGTACATTCCTCCCCCTATATTGTGACTTCCTTAACACATAACTAAAGATAAAAAGAATTTTTTCACATTCTTGATCATTCAATTGTAGTAATACTACTATATTGTGATGGTGTTGTGATATTATTTTTAATAATACTGCAATGAAGACTCTTCCAGTCCCTTTACATAACTAATTCTGTATTTTATAACTGTGCAATTTCCTTTTGTCACATTAAAAAGAATTATTCTTAAATTACCACAGATAGGTAATACTTCCAAGTACCTTAAAAATATAACAGTCACAGACTCCAAAGCAGCAGGAACTCAAATATAGGCAGAGGATGGTAGAAGCCCTGAAAAACAGAAAGGTAAGTGCCCCCTCCCCCAAAGGATGAATTTAAACTGAGAGACATCTGCTGAAGGAACACAAGATTCTCCTGCCCAGAGACACAAAAGCAGGAGAGCTCTGCTTCAACCTGAGTTCACTCCTGGCTGTGCTTATTCCCTACTCAATATACACAAGCACAACACAGAAAAAAATAACACTTTATTTCAAAAGATACTATGGGAAAGCATCACCGATGCTATGCTCAAAGAATGAAGATGTTGGATCTGAAGACCCTGAAATACCAGCCACCTACATAGCCTCTCTGAGAAAGACGTTAGAGAGGAAATTTGGATGATGTACATGGAACTCAAAGAATCCATGGAACGATCCAAATGAACCAGAAATAAGAATTAAAAGAACGTGAAAGTAGAAATAAGAAAACCCAAATCAAAATATCAGGCCTATATTCTTGGTAGCCAAAATCAAAACCTCACTGGAAAGCCTTGCCAACAGAGAAATAGCTGCTGAAGACAGAATCGGTGAGCTCAAAGATGAAATGCATAATAACTCCATACAACAGAGTAGTCTGAAAAGAACATTAATATAAATGATAAAAGGAAAAAATCCCCAAAGAATGTGAACAGATAAAAATAGAGGTCTGTGATAAACTCAATAGAAACAACATAAGAATCATTGGAGTCCCAGTAATAAAATCAACATGATCATTCAACAGTCAAAGACATCATTGCAAAAAAACTCTGAGATAAAGCATCGCTACAACCAAATAATACATGCCCAAAGATAACTGAATACAAGAGATCCAAGAAGGGGCTGGATCAATAGCATAGTAGTAGGGCATTTGCTTTTGCACGCAGCTGACCTAGGATGGACCTGGGTTCGATCCGCCGGTGTCCACAAAAGCCAGGAGCGATTTCTGAGCACATAGCCAGGAGTAACATGCCTGAGTGTCACTGAGTATGGCCCCAAAGAGAGAGAGAGAGAGAGAGAAAGAGAAATCCAAAGAAAACACCCAAAGACACATCCTAGTTACAATGACAAACCCCACAGGTAGGGATGGAATACTATAGGCAGGAAGGTCAAAAATGAAAATTGTGTACAAAGAAGCATTCATAAGGTTAAAGCAGATTTTTCAAGGCCCAAAGGCAGTGATGGGATATAGTAAAAAAAAAAAAAAGAAAAAAACTCAACAAATGAATACTTCCCCAAGATCTAGCCAGACTTAGTTCAGGTTTCAATGAAAGATGCACAGTTTCACAGATAGACAATAGCTGAGGAACTTTATGGACTCAAAAACAACCTTAAAAGAACTGAAATGTCTACTATAAGGCAAGTCAGACCCAATAACACAACATACTTACAAAAATGACACGAAATTCCATGGCAGTCATCTATGTCTATCATTGTTGATAGAATAAACGTATCAGTTAAGAGACACAGTGTGGCAAAAATAGAACAAACTGTTGAATCCAACATTTTGCTACCTTCAAGAAACAAATTTGACTAGTCAGAGGAAACACACACTCAAACACAAAGGTTGGAGAACAATAATTCAAGCAAACAACTCCATTAAAAAGACTGGAATGGTAATACTTATATCAGATGACACAGACTTCAGTCTTTAAACGGTGGTAAGGAACAGAGATGGATACTTCTTGATAATCAAAGGATATGTACACCAAAAAGAAATAACACTCATAAACATGTATAAACCCAATGAGGTAACAGAAAAAATTTAAAACAATTTCTGACAGATCTTAAAAAGATATTAATAACAACACAATAATAGTAATACAGTGAGAGACTTCAGCACTGCCCTGTCACCACGTGGATAGGTCAATCAGGCTAAAATCTAACAAGAACACAGTATCTCTGAAGGAAGAAATGGAAGGGAATGACTTAGTATATATATATGGCTCTCAATTCCCAGAAAACTGGATTCACATTTTTTGGATTCACATTTTTATCAAATGTATATGGGTCATTATCTAAGACCCAGGTCTTGTATCTTATGCTGGACCACAAAATGTAACTCCATAAAATCAAGAGGATAGAAATTGTAAGACCTTCTCAGATCATGATGCATTAAAATTATAGGGGAATCACAAGCAGGAAAAAAATTTAACAACTGAAATCAAACAACTTACTACTTAACCAGTGAGTCAAAGATGAAATCAAAGATAAAATTTAAATTTTCCTGGAAATAAAAAGAATGAAAACATAATTTAACAGAACTTGTGAGACACAGAAAACGTGGTATTGAGAGGAAAATTCATAGATTTATAAGAAATCTTTCAGGAAGAAAAAAGGGGCGTACAGAAATAATTTAATTCTGCAGCCTAGACAATTGAAAAAGCAGGGGCCGGCGTGGTGACGCTAGATGTAATGTGCCTGCCTTGCCTGCGATAGCCTAGGATGGACCACGGTTTGATCCCCCAGTGTCCCATATGGTCCCCCAAGCCAGGAGCGACTTCTGAGCTCATAGCCAGGAGTAACCACTGAGCGTCACAGGGTGTGGCCTAAAAAATTGAGAAAGCATAATAAAATGGAATAAAAATAAGCAGACAGAAATAAATAATAAAGCTCAGAGCAGAAATTAATGAACTGAAGAAAAGATCCAAAAGAAAACGAAAGCAAGAGTTGATTCTTTAAAACAAATAGATAAACTGTTAACCAAAAGGGAGAGAGAGAAATGGAATAAACCAAAATAGAAATAAAATGGGGAAGATTATAAAAAACACTCAGAAACTCAAAGGGTAATCAATCAGAGTTACTTTAAGAAACTTTCTACCACAAAACATGAGAACCTGTAATAAATGAAAACATTCTTGGAATCCTATGACTTTCCAAGGTTAAACCAAGATGATCTGACATATCTGAACAAAGCTATCACTATTGAGTAAATCAAAATGGTGACCAAAAATCTTCCCAAAAACAAAAGCTCAGGCCCAGATGAATTCACTAATGAAGTATCTCAAACTTTTAAAGACCTCCTACCAATCCTTTTCAGGATATTCCAGAAAAATTAAGAAACAGAAATACTACCAAATAGATTTTTCTGAAGCTAACATTATGCTGATACCAAAAGCAGACAAAGATGCCAAGTAAAAAAAGAACTATAGACCAATATCCTTAATGAATACAGATGTAAAGATCCTCAACAAAATCTTAACAATCAGAATCCAATGTCTCAGCAAGATGGCCATGCAACATGACCAAGTAGGAATCATTCCAGAAATGAAAGGATGGTTTAACATATGCAAATCAATCAATGTAATACAGTATATCAGCAAAAGATCAATAAAAGCCATGTGATCATATCAATAGATGCATAGAAAGGATTTAATAAGGTCCAATGTCCACTTCTGATAAAAAAAAACTCAACAAGATGAGAAAGGAAGAAACTGTCTTATAGTCAATACCATTTACTGCAAGCCATGACAAATATTATACTCAATGGGTATAAACTGAAAGAATTACCTCTATAATACAGTACAAAGAATAGATGCCCCCTCTTGTCACTACTCTTGTTCAATGTAGTACTGAAAGTACTTGCCGTAGCAATTAGGCAAGGAAAAAATATCAAGGGCATCCAGAGAGGGCAGAATAAAATCAAGCTCTCACTATTTGCAGATGACATGCTACTATATTTAGAAAACCCTAAAGAATCTACTGAAAAGCTTTTAGAAAAAATAGACCTATATAGCAAAATGGAAAGATACAAAATTGACACACAAGAATCAATGGAATTCTTATAGACAAATAATGATAGGGAAAAAATAGACAATTCTATAACCAAAAGGCACATAAACAATGCTCCACATTAGTTATCAGAGAGATAAAAATCAAAACAACAATGAGATATTATGTCATGCCACAGAGACTGGTCCACATCAAAAAGAATAAGAACATTGAGTTGGTGGGGATGTGAGGAGAAAGAAATGTTCATTCATTGCTGGTGGGAATGCCATCTAGTCCAACCTTTATGGAAAACAATCTGGATAGCTTTCCAACTAGAAATTGAGCTCCCATATGATCCAGCAATTCCACTTCTAGCGATATACCCTAGGAACACAAAAACACAATACAAAATTGCACTCTGTACCCCTATGTACAGCACTACTTACAATCGCCAATATATAGACATAACCTAGGTGCCCAACAACAAATGAGTGGATAAAGAAACTGTAGTACATATACACAGTGGAATATTATGCAGCTATTAGTAAAAATGAAGTCATAAAATATGCCTATATGCTATTATGCCGAGTGAAATAAGCTAGAGGGAGAGGGATAGACATAGAATAGTCTCACTCATCTGTGGGATATAAGAAAAATAAAAGGCAGTATGACAATAATATTCAGAAACAATAGAGCTGAATTCCAGGAGGATCACCTCAAGACATGAAGTGCTGTGAGTGTAGCTAGAGAACTAACAACAATGACAGCTACCATAACAATGACAGTGAAGGATACAGGCAGAATGCCTGTCCCAGGCAGGGGGTTGGGGTCAGGGAGGGAAACAGAGAACACTGTAGTGAGAAAATATTGCTAGTAAAGGGTAGTGTGCATTGAATGAATAAAACCCTAGTATGAAAATTGTTGTAAACACAAAATTTTGAAAAATAATTTTATACTCATACACATGTGGGTATGTTTCAGATTTTTCTAAATCTGTTTTCTCATCTGTAAACTGACATAATTTTTAATAATGAAAGTAATGGCTTATTGTGTAGGGTTAGTAGAGGGATAAATTAGACAATGTACTAAAAACAGCTCAAGCATCATAAAATTGTATCTGATGTATGTCTTTCTTTTATTGCATTGATAGTTGCTATTTTAGGACAATTTCTTGTTTTATATCTGGAAAAAGTTAGTTGAGAGAAGTCAGGTAACTTTCCCATAGTTATTATTTTCCTACAACTATTATTTTTCTACCAGTTGTTAGGAATAACAATGCACCATTACCTTGATCTCTTAACCACCAATTACATTTTGTTTCCTAAAAATGTTATTTATTCACTTATTATGTTTACTCAAAATGTAGATATGAGGCTATTATATATGTATTCAATTCTAATTTTTTCTTACTAAATAACAAATTATTATAGAATTTAGTGACTTAAAACACTATCCCTTGTTATTTTTAACTGATTTCATGCTTTAGTTGTTCATAAATGTAAGCAAGATTTACTTGGCTGACTAATTTCATTCCCAAGATACTGACTAGGATCGTCAGTGATAGCCAACTGGACAGACTGATCTAGTGGAGAAGGATTCAATCATATGTAGCCCTAGACAGTATGACTCTAGGCTGTGTGATCTGGAATCCTTGCCCATAGCTCCACTATGATGAGCTCAAGGGAGGTAAGCTTCTTACCTGGTGCTCAGAGCTTCAAGTGCATGTTCTAAAAGGTCTTGGAAGAAGTTGCTGCTTCTGACCCAAGCAGCCTCAAAAGACCCAAAGTAAGTCCTGCTATATCTCACTGACCAGCCACTAGGTCATTAAAGTCCCATTGAACCCAGGATACGCTATGTAGTGTCCAATAGGAGGAAAAGTAACATACTTGCAGCCACCATTAGTCAATGGCACAGCCTACAGGTAAAAACAAGTGATAAAATGCCTGTTTTTGTGAATAGCATCTCTAGGTATCATGTAAATGGCTATTTTGCTATTTGTCATGTATGTGCATGTGCATGGAGAATAGCATTAAGATAGAACAAATGGACAGTGTGCACTTTATATATTTCTATCATACCCTAATTATAAAATGACCATTCAGAAGTTTTTCTTGAAATATAAACAAGGAAATTGATGTCAAGAATCATTTTCTCCCTTGCCAAAGTAAACACCGGCTTCACAAAACAAAGGGGAAGTCATATGTTATTTTCAAAATGGCTTCCCCAGAGGCTTGGCAATATTATGAAGTAGAATTGTAGTTACAGAATGGAAAGACACTGTCAAAGAGGGCTTATTACCTCCATGCATAATAAGAATCATCTCTAGTCCCTTGACACCAAACCATGATCCAAAAGTCTAATGAAAATTCTAAGACGGATTTAAATTACATTTGTTGTGCTAGGCTTAGCACTCACCCACATTTCTTCCGACAGCATTTCTAAAAAATAATTTCAAAAGAAGAAAGAAATTATCTAAACATAATTGGTTTAAAGCAGGGAAGGAGGAGAAATAGGAAGGGAAAATGAAAGGAGGAGGAGAAGGAAGAGGGAAGAGGAGGAAAAGAAAGAGAAAGAGAAGGAAAATGGAAGAGAATAAAAAGGAGAAAGAAGAGAAGGTGGTTAAGAAGGAAGAGGAGGAGACAAAGGAAAATAGACTAATAAAAAGTATTCGAAGACAATTTTAAGGAGAGAATGCCACTCTTAAACCTTAGATGAAGGTTTTCAAATATAAATTCTATAAAGAAATTTTTAGAATATTGTTTTGCAAATTCTATAGTTATTAGGTATAGATCACTTAGATACCAAAAGAATGTAAACTGAAATGCAATTATAAGGGTATTGCTTAAAAACAGAGAATTTTTTTAGGATAATGGAGCCCACAGAAGGAAGGGGGACTTGCTTATAACATTTGAGGACCCAGGTTAAATCCTCAGAATTCCATATGGTTCCCCAACACATCATGAGAAATTCTTGAGTGCAGAGCCAGGAGTAACCCTAAGCATCATTGGATTGACACCAAAACTAATAAACAAACCAAAATATATATATATATATAAACAAGTAAAAAGATTTTACAAATCAAGTTTCACATCACAGATTTTGCAGTTTATATTCAGTACAATACGGGCTTCTATGTGAAATTAGCATAGTCTTTATTTTATTGTTTATTTTATAATTTACATAGATAAGATAGATAGAATATCATGCCTGGCCTACTAAATGAATATTCATGTATGTCAGAAGATAAAATGAGTCACATAATGTATTATATAACAGCAGTTATTAGAATAAATCAAAGATTCATTATATGTATATTATTAAAATATGAAAATACACTGTACATATGCACATATATATTATTACATACAAACATACAGTTCAGAATAACAATACTGATATTATTGAGAAAAATTGCTAAGAATAATGAAAACATTTGAAAGATATTTTTGTTATTTTTATCCTTGATTTTTAGTCTCTCTCACAAGTGGTAGACAGTTAGAGGGATATTCATAGTCATCTAAAATAATTCATTTCCATGAGGTTAAATTATCAACTTGATACTGTTATCTTTAAATTTTGCATTCTGTTTTTGGAAGCTATCTATGATGGAATACTTTAAATATATCTATTATTTAATAAATAATACATTAGATCATGGTTATAAAACATGAGTTCAAAAATGTTTCCATGCTAAAATTTCTAGTCTCTATTACTATCCTACTTTCTTTGTCCCTTTCCATTCTCCAGAATAATAATCTAATATTTTTAGCCATAAACATGTGCATAACTTGGGAAATAGATTGACAGATATGTATAGAATATGCATTTTATAGAGATAATATATGAGTCATACGCATACAAATATCTGACATGTAACATACACATCTATATGTTCCCTTCCCAGCTCCATTCCTTCCTCATGTAATATACACACATTTTGAAACTTAGTTATGTGTCTTAGTGATGATTAATAATTTGCTTCATGACTTCATAATATCATAGCCTAGGTGCTTAATCATTTGTTAAATTGGTTACCTTCTTTAAGGATTTTGACATATATTCAGGCTTTTGTCAATACAATTTTATAATAAATGTAAGGCTATGTCAATATTTTTTTTCTTAAAGCCTTATCATGTCTTAAAGTTGTCTTCTTTTGGATGGTCAGGGGAAATAAGCTGTTCTTCTTGCCCTGAGAAATGGGTTGCTGACTTTATCACAGAAATGAAATCAAAGGTAATTCAGAGAAATAAAATAAAATGAGCTATTTATTAGAGCAAAAGCAAATGCTTAAGAATCAGAGTATATAATCCAAAAGAGAACAGCATTGTTTCTAAGTAAGATGGGCTATTTATTAGAAAGCAAACACCTTCAAGAGTCAATTGCAAATATATATATGCTCCAGAGAGAGTGATCACATACCTACACAAATAGGCGAAGAAATGGGGTAGATTCACAAGGGAGGAATAGTACATGCACAGAAATCCCAAGAAGAGGCAGGTTTTCAGGTGCTGATAATTTCTTGACCACCTAGATTCTAACAATTTTTACCACTTCCTTGGATTACCATGGCATTTATAAACTGGACACCATGACTGGGTAAAATTTTAATCATGTAAGTCTATTATAATGAGTGTGTCATGAAGCTGGGGTTACCCATGGGTCACTTAGTTCTTTTATTTGGTTCTACATGTTATTATTTCCGCCTATTGGTGTCCAACATTTGTAACTCATTAACTTCCTTGGCAAAAAACATGTCTGTCTTCCAGGCTTTGTGCGCACAACTTAGAAGAAAAATTTGAGCAAAAATAGGAACTGATCAAAGATGTAAAGGGGAGGAGTTCAATATTGACATACTAAAGAACAAGCTGCAATAGTTACTGAAATTTGTAGAAGCACATAGATGTTTGTTTAAGCATCTAAAAGAATGTTCTAGTTGGTAAGCTTTGTAGTGCCTGCAACATGGAATGATTTTCCTCCCTCATCTAAGTCCCACTGTTTACTACATTTACACTGGCCAATCTCTGCCTCATTTTTTAACCAGATCACCACAGATTATGAGTTTTATGAAAAACCCATTCAAGTAGTCATTTTTATAGATTGAAGTTGCTCAGCATACATATCACTGACATTTAGTTATTTACATGCTTAATGATGTCAAATAAGAGAAGTGTCAATGATTGTATAAGTGTAATATAAGATTGATGACTAAAGCATAGTACGGTGAAGCTAGAGGTCCAATAGCATAAAAATACAACAATCAAGGCTATTTCTTTAAAAACACTATATCTAATGCAAACATAAAGACTTAGTAAAAACAAATCGCTTTGGTATAAAATCCCTTGTTCTCAAAGTCAAGAGGGGGAAAATGAAAATAAAAGTGCACTGAATTTTCTTTTATATTTGAGAACAAAAAATGTTACATTGTTAACGCTGACCTAAAAATAATAATGAGGCTTGCCATTAAGTCTGGGTTCTCTCTTGAAAACATATCTCACTAGCTTGTCTCTGTGTCTCTTCCTTACTTTTTCACCTGGAAAAGCTGGCATTCTCTTTTATACATGTTCATCTTTCTCCCTTCAAATCTTTCCAAATAAATCTCATTTAATAAAAGAATTTAAACATCTGCTGTACAAAAAGGGATAACCATAAGTTCTAAGCCCTCACATATGAAATAATTATATGGGTATTTAATGTATAGATGTATGGAATAATTGGAGAAAGCATAATTAGTGGCAATATAGATGACAAAGAAAATGGTAAATAAACAATTTTAAATGGTCATAAACACATCCGTTGTAAAACAAGTGAGAATGGATCAGCTTACCTTGCTAAAATTTCCAAGACATCTATAATGCCATGCTATTATAGATATAATCTATCTATAATGCCATGCTATTTATAAAACTGTCATCAGTTCCCATGGAACAGAGGCAGACACAGTCTGGCTCTTTGACTCAAATGAGCCATTTTCACCCCAGATCAGTGCACCCTAAAAAGAGTGAGCATGGCCACACATGTCTTCTATTCAATGATGTAGTCTCCTTGATAAGAAATTTAGGGGCCCGGAGATAGCATGGAGGTAAGGCATTTGCCTTTCATGCAAAAGGTCATCGGTTCGAATCCCGGTGCCCCATATGGTCCCCCGTGCCTGCCAGGAGCAATTTCTGAGCATGGAGCCAGGAGTAACCCCTGAGCACTGCCGGGTGTGACCCAAAAACCACACACACACAAAAAAAAGAAATTTAGAGTGTAAATGTTGAAGATGTTCAAAGAACTCATAGAAACCATAGTATGAACAGCAATTAAACCCAAGATGATATGAGAATAAAATTAAGGAAACTTCAAATAGAAACAACAGTGAACAACTTGGTAGAAGAAATGAAAAACTCACTGGAAAGAAGCTACATGTTAGAAAAATCAGTAGTGCAAAAACCACACACCTTTAGAGGTCAGGAATTCTGAGAAAAGATATAGATAATAAACTGAAGGGCTCTTAACACATGCTATTGGAATACCCATGTCATTCAGGGAATATTCTAGGGTGGGAGTTCTTGTATACAGTCTCCTACCTGTTACCTTTCCCCGTAGGAAGACAGTCTCCAAAAATTATACTTAAAACCTCTTTTTTCCTTACATTCCATTATGAAATTGTAAACTCCCTTAGGTTTAGTTAGTAATAAAGAATCTGTTTATTATCTACTCTTTTTTCTATGACCAATTGCTGAACAATAAATATCCAATGGAGGACAGTTGGGGCTCTCTGTCCATGAGGGAGTTAACTCCCTGATCCCCATGTTTTCTCTCTAGTGTCTGCCTTGTCTTCTTAATCCTCATGGGGACTCTGTTTTAGACCTATTCACCTGGAGCAGGACTCTGGCTGAAGGCCTCACCATCAGAGTAAATGCTGTGAAGGACAAAATTGGTGAGCTCAAAAAGGAGCTACAAAGCACCATCATAAAACAGCAAAAGATGGAAGCAAATTTTAAAATAAATGTACAGAAGATGGAAATATCCTCAAAATAAATGAATAGATGACAAAAGAACTTTGGGATAAAGCCAGAATTTAAATGAATTTGGGATAAGAACAACAACAACAACAAAACACACACACAAATGATAAGGGTTACAGAGAGCCAGAAGAAAACAACCTTGAAGAAGCAATAGACAAAGACATCATTGTTGAGAAGTTTCCATAGCTAAAGAGTACATGCATCCATATCCTGGATGCCCAAAGTACCAGCTAAAAGAGATACAGATGTACCCTAAGACATATCCTAGTCACAAAGATAAAAATCATAGAGATAGAACAATGAAAGCAATAATACCAAAACTGTAAAATATATACAAATAAGTATCTTTTAGATTTACAGCACACTATCACAAAGACCCTTCAGGCCCCAAGGAAAGATGAGATATAGTGAAAAAACTCAGAGCCTCACCAAGAATACTTCAACCAGCCAGATACTCATTCAGTTTTGAAGGAAGAATATACAGCTTCATGAATAAACAATAGCTCATTAACTATACAGACTTAAAAACAAATTTAAAATTAGAACTTAAGGGGTTACTTAAAGAAAGATAACTCCCTTTAACACACCAAACTTCTACAAAGATAATTTCTACAAAATTCCATGACAATCACCTCTCTCAACAACAATGGACTAAATAAATATACAATTAAGAGACACAGAGTGGCAACATAGATCAGAAAATTGAATATAATTTTTTTCTGCCTGAAAGAAGCACATTTGAATAATCAGAGCAAAACCAACTCAAAGTTAGAGGTTAAAAGATATTCCTTAAGCAAACAGTTCCCTTAAAAAGGCTAGGGTGAAAAAGGGGTGGGTGAAGGGAGGGAAGAAAAAAAAAGGCTGGGGTGGCCATACTAATAACTGATGACATAGACTTCAGGCATAAAAAGTTTATAAGAAACAGAGAGGGTCGTTTCTTACTAATCAAGAGATATGTACATCAGAAAAAGATCACAGTCCAAAAAATATATGCACCCAGTGAGGTTCCCACCAAAATATTTAAAACTACTGTTAACAGACTTGAAGAAAGATATCAATAAAAACACAGTAGAAGTTGGAGATTTCAACACCACTCTGTCATTTCTTGATAGATCAGCCAAGCTAACACTCAAAGAGAATATATTGGCTATGAAGTAATAAATGGAAGAGAGTAACTTAGTATGTACATACACATATATACAAACTAATATATATACATAATACATATTACATATGTAATATCTCAAGTACTAATATTTATACTAATCATATATGTGTATGCATGTGTT
Source organism: Crocidura indochinensis (assembly GCA_004027635.1). Taxonomy (NCBI): domain Eukaryota; kingdom Metazoa; phylum Chordata; class Mammalia; order Eulipotyphla; family Soricidae; genus Crocidura; species Crocidura indochinensis. Next base: position 9,573 of record PVKC010005767.1, on the reverse strand, counting down.
GACACATATGCTAACATATTATTAATATGTTGATATAGCAATGTGTATGTGTATATAATATATTAATGTACTAGTATGTGTATACACATATATTAACACATATGTTAAAATATTGTGTGTAAAATGCATATTAGTACTAATGTTAATTATATTAATTTATTTTATATTAGTGTATATGTATGGCTTTTCATCCACAGAAAGCTGAATAAACATTCTCCAAAAAACATGGGAAGTTCTACAACATAGAACATATGCTGAGTCACAAAACATACCTCCATAAAATCAAGAGGATAAAAAGTGTAACAACTATCTTCTCAGACCATGATGCACTGAAAACAGAAGTGACTTACAAATTAAAAGGAGAAATAACTTTTAGATCTGGAAATTAAATAGTTCACTACTGAATTATCAGTGGATCACAGAAGAAATCAAAAGATACCTGGTAACAAATGGGAATGAAAACATAAAAAAATCAGAATTTGTGGGACACAGAAAAAGTGGTAAAAGGCTAAAACTTATAGTTTTGCAAGCATTCAGCAGGGATGATGGAAAGGTCTACCTAAACTTAATAACAGAGCTTAAGAAATTGGTAAAATACCAACAAAATAAGCAGAGAGCTGGCAGGATGAAATAAATAATAAAACTTAGGGGAGAAATTAATGGACTGGAAACCCCCCAAAATCCAAAAGATCAATGAAAGCATGATCAATAAACAAGATGGATAAACCATTAGCAAGTCTCATGAGAAAAGAGAGAGAACTCTAATTGCTGAATCAATAAATGGGGGGGTATTGCAACAGATACTACAGAAATTTAAGCAGTAATAAGAGATTACTTTAAGAATCTTTATGCCACTAAATAAAAAACCTAGAAAAAAATGGATAAATTCTTGGACTCCTTTAACCTTTCAAGGTTGAACGAAAATGATAATGGACTACCATCATCAGACAGAACAGTATGAAGAAAAAGGAAAAGGTAATGAAAAGGCTCCTCCGTTCCCGCCCCCCACCACCAAAAAGCCCAAGCCCAATGGATTCATTAGTAAATTATTTCAAACCTTTAAAGAAGACCTATGGCCAAGCCTTTTCAGACTCTTCCAGAAAACTGAAGAAACAGAAACATTCCCAAACAGTTTCTATGATGCTACCATCACCCTGATGCTAATAGCAGACTGAGACAGCACAAAAAAGATAATTATAGGAGCCGGAGAGATAGCATGAATGTAGAGTATTTGCCTTGCATGCAGAAGGATGGTGGTTCAAATCTGGCATCCCATATGATCCCCTGAGCCTGCCAGGAGTGATTTCTGAGTGTAGAGCCAGGAGTAACCCCTGAGCACTGCCGGGTGTGACCCAAAAACCAAAAACCAAAAAAAAAAGATAACTATAGGCCTATATCCTGATAAACACAGATCCAAAGAATCTCAACAAAATACTAGCAAACAAAATCCACAGATTTATCAAAAAGGTCATACAGTATGTCAAAGTCGAACTCATTTTAGAGATGCATGGATAGTTTAACATTAGCTAGTCAATCAATATAATAAACCATATCAACAAAAGAAAATCTAAAAATCATATGATCATAGCAATAGATGGAAAGCATTTAACAAGATCTAGCATCCACTCATGATTAAGACTCTCCACAACACGAGAATTGAAAGAACCTTTCTCAATATAGTCAAAGCCATTTACTATGCCATAATATGCAAATAATATACTTATGCAAATAATATATATAATATGCAAATAATATACTTAACAATAATAATAATAATAATATACTAAAAATGCCTTTACTTAAGATCTTGAACAAGATACCCTCTCATCACTTCTATTCAACTAGTCCTGGAAGTTCCTGCCGGAAGAAAAATTTTAAACTTATTTAAAAAATTGCTTCACATAGTTGACACACTTGATCATAATAAATTTATTTCCATATAAATTAAAGCAAAATTATTGAAGAAATATGAAAAGAAAAGAAAGTTTTAAAAAGAAAGAATAAAAAGTACAATATCAAGTACATTGTGAAAATTATTGTATCCCCATTGAAATCATTAATACAGTGACAGAAAATTTAGTAAGCTCTTGTTATTACTGTCCCGAAATTCTGTTAAATTGGTGTTAATTCTTAATTGGTTAAATTCTGTTAAATTGCCATCCTACATGAATGGCAACATTAAACAAATGAAGTTGCCCAGAAATTAGAAGCACTATCACTGATACTATAACTTTTAGGGACCCACGCTCACTCCAAAAAGCCCTGTGATATTAGCAAAAGCATAAATAAAAACAGCATTCCTGAAATTTGGTCAGATTTATGTCTCTGAATCTTAGAGGGTCAGTGATGAAGCAGGGCCATCAGGAAAATGGTGATCATGGGTGATAAAGGCAACATGCTCCTCCCAAGCTACCAGTGCTCTACTCTGTGGGCCAGTATACGCATGATCTTTCATGGCTTGGTTTCCATCTCATTTGAGAAAAGAGAGTCTATAGAGATGACCTAGTTTGAACATGGCGACTGCATTTGTGGGCATTGTTACAGCTGCCAAGTTTCAAGGAAGAAGGAAGATGAGGAGTGGTGGGTGTCTTAACTTGCTCCAAAATAGTCCTGGTGATATTAGTCCCACCCAAAAAACATATACCATAAGTTTAGTCAGATTGGTGTCTCCAAAGGGGATTGTAGAGGAATGCCTTAGAGATTAAGCAAAAGATATCAGGTCATCAAGATAGGAAAGGAAGAAGTTAAGCTCCTGATCTTTAAAGATGATATAATATCATATTTATAAAATCCTAAAGATCCTAAAAATGTTTCTAGAAATATGTGACAGCCTTCAAGAATAATATGAAAAAATATGACTTTTCTATATACAAATAATTATAGAATAAAGATATATTTTTAAAAATCCCATTCACAATTGTGCCTCAGAAAATAAAGTATGCTAGAATAAAAAAAAAGAAATGAAAGGTTTAAAAAAATAAAAAAACTACAAAATGCATCTTCAAGAAATAAAAGAAGAAATGGAAACATATCCCCTGATCATGGATTGGAAGAACATCATTAGAACAGTACTACTTCCCAATGCACTGTACTGATATATTGCTATCCCTATAAGGATGCCCATAACATTTTTCAAAGAAATAGATAAAACACTCCTGAAATACATATGGAACAATAAACCTCCATAATAGCTAAAGAAATCCTTGGAGAAAACAGTATGGGAGGCTTTACTTTCCCTAACCACAAATTTTACTATAAAGCTGTAATCATTACAACAGCATGGTATTAAAATAAATACAGACCCTCAAATCACAAAAAAGAGACTTCAAGATCTTGAGACTGACCCTCGGGTATATGATCACTTATCTCTGATAAAGGAGTAAGAAATATGAAGTGAAAAAAGTAAAGACTCTTCAACGAGTGGTTCATCTACATGCAAAAAATCCATCTCAAACTTTTCTTTAATGCCACACACTAAAGGCAAATAAAAATGGATTAAAGATCTTGATATCTGACCTGAAACCATAGGTACCCAGAGGAAATTATAGACAGAACTTTCCATGACACTGAAGTTAAAAGTCATCTTCAAGGATGAAACGCCACTGACCAAGCAAGAGGAAGCAAGGAAAAACACATCGGATTGAATTAAGAAGCTTCTTCACATTAAAGGAAACAATGACTAGGATACAAAGACTACACAGGAAATTAGAAATATTATTTATCCAATACCCATCTGGTAAGGGATTAATATTAAGTATACAAAGCTCTGGTAGAACTTAACAAGAAAAACTATCTAGTCCCATTTAAAAATGTGAAGAAGAAATGAACATGAAAAAAATGTTCCGCATAATTCGCATCAGGAAAATGCGAATCGAAACAACAATAAGATATCATTTCACACCATAGAGACTGGCACATACCCCCCAAAAAGCAAGAACAATCAGTGTTGATGTAGATGAGGGGAACAAGGGGCTCTCTTTCACTGTTGGCTGAAATTTCAATTGGTTCAGCCTTTTTAAAAAAGAATATGGTTATTCCTCAAAAAACGAGAAATTAAGTTTCTGTATGACCTAGAAATAAGATTTATTCCTAGAAATATACACTACGAGCCAAAAACACAATACAGAAAAACTCTGCATTTCTATGTTCATTAGAAAACTATTCACAATAACCATAACTAGGAAACCAATCAGGTGCCCAAAAACAAGTGAGTGGATAAAGGATCTGTGGTAGAGGTACACAATGGAATACTCTGAATCTTTTAGAAAATTTGAAATAATAAAATGTTCTTGTACATGGATGATAATGGGGAGCATTAAGCTGAGCAAAGTGAGTCTGAGGGAAAGGATGGACATGGAATGATTTCACTTATTTGTGAAATATAAAAATAAAGTTAAGATGGTAATAATAACCAGAGACAAGTGATAGGAGGATCAGTCCATTGAAGAAGCTTGCGACAAATTATAGGGAGTGTAGTGAAGGCAGAGAAAGGATCACATTAGCACATTGAGAGTTGGAAATGATCAACTCTGGACAAGAACTGGGTACTGAAAGAAGAAAAAGTGTTATGCATGATATTCCCTTCAATTGAGCAATATTACAAATCAGTGTCTAAAAGGGAGAGAGAGAGAGAGAGAGTGAGAGAGAGAGAGAGAGAATACCTGACACAGAGGCAGGCAGGAGAGAAGAAAGAGTGTAGGGCCAGATAAAAAAAAATGAGAATATTGGTAGCAAGAAATATGCCAGATGAAAGGTATTATACATTATATGACTGAAAGTCAATCTTGAATAACTTTGTAGCTGTGAAATAAATAACTATTATGAACCAACTTCTAAAGCACAGAATTTAAATAAAGTAAATTTTAGATACAAAAAAGTAAAATGGTCTTCATAGATAACACAGACCAAATTTTGAAGTAGAAAGACATAGCATGAAAACCTCCAGGTAATCAGCCAGAGAAATAGAACTGTGACAGACCCAGGTTTGATCCCTGCACCCCAGATGGTTGCTAGAGCCTACAGGAATTATTCCTGATACAGCCAAGTGTAGCCCAAAGTAAACAACAACCCAATTATCACTGTTAATAATTTAATTAAGGGTCAGAAAAACAGTACAGGGTCAAAGCTGGCTGATTGGCTGGCTGATCCCAGTTCATATCCATGGTACCACGTATCATCCTCTGAACACTCCGAGGAATCATTATTGAGCACAGAGTCAGACATATCCCCTGAGAATTGTTACATGTGATCAAATCACAAAAATATTTTCACTTAATCCTGTGTAAATTAAATGTATATGTGGTTTTTACTTCCTTGATCCATATAATGGAACTAGTACCTACTTCCTGATGTTTTTATGAAGATTATAAAGAATTTTATATACTTTGTGCATTGAATATTATTAAAATAGCACAGTAAGACTAGTATATATGAATAACTTAAATGAAAGACCCAATAAGAGGCAAAAAGATTCGACAATATCAATTATAAAATAGATAAATATGTTTAATATTGAATATTTGTAGACACAATCTTCTATTAACTGTAATGATCATATATTTGATGTGTCAAATAATGAAGAATACATAAATATTACATAAAATATACCAGAAGATAAAATGCTAGAGAAATTATACTCTCATAAATTTAGAACTCAATTAGTAAAAAGACAAAAATTGATATAGATGATGATATTTACTGAATTAATATACATAAAAATTAGTACCTTTGCCAGGCGGTGGCGCTGGAGGTAAGGTGCCTGCGCTAACCTAGGACGGACCGCGGTTCGATCCCCCGGTTCCCCATTTGGTCCCCTGTGCCTGCCAGGAGCGACTTCTGAGCGAATAGCCAGGAGTCACCCCTGAGCGTCACCGGGTGTGGCCCAAAAACCAAAAAAAAAAAATCAGTACCTTTAATGATAAATGGAAATTAAATAAAGAATCATAAAATTACTTTATACATTATTTTGAGTTTTGTTCAGAATTGGTGAATTCTCCACTATCCAGCAAAAAAAATATTAAGCATCAATGCTGTACTAATCTGACTCTAAAAATCTCAAAATAATACAAGAACTTAGCATTACTAAACAACAATAATTTAGGACTATGACTTACCTGGATGATGTAATTGTAGAAATATTTTTATGTAGGGCAGTTTTTTGCTTTTGGGTCATACTCAACAGTGCTCAGGACTTATTTCTGACTCAACACTCAAGAATTACTCATGGCAATGCTTCAAGGAATGTATGGGCCATCTAGGACTGATCTCAAGTCAGCCTTGTGCTAGACAAGAGCCCTGTATGCTGTACCCATATGTAACTATAAACTACATATTATATTGATTCTTTTTGAAGGTACAAATAAAACCAAATTTTCCTTTGCACATTACAAAATACATATCATTAAAATTAGAGAAGCAAATCACATTGAATGTTTTGGATAGGAAATATTGTAAGGTAGTACCACGATAAGAGAAAAAAATTGCTAAACTACAACAGAACAAATTCATATATTCTCATCTTGCCTTTATTCCTTCTTGCCTTTATTTCTGAGATTCACAAAGTAGAAACGAGGATACCAAAGACTTAATAAGGCTATATATTTCTCTTGTAATTTTTGAAATAATGGAAGGTTGATACTTATTGAATCATTTTTCCTTTATGTCTTTTTTACACCCACTTCAAATGCGTTTCATTCCTTTATTAAAAAATGAAAGATGCAGTACTCTTGAAGAGCACAATCAATCAAACATCTACTAACCTAGCTCAAAGTATTCTGAAAATCTCAGTTAATCAAATATCTAGTATTCTGCCTAAAAGGATGGTAGCACTGAATAACTAAGATGAAAATTTCCCTGTTTGTGCCAAACCAACCGATTGCAAATGAAAATCTTGATAGCTTTCAAGATTAAAGTAAAAGGAGGCTATCAAATATTGGCATACTGAGAAAGTGATCTTAGCTTTTCAAATTGGAACTATGTGCCGGATTCTTCCTCAAATGTACTATCCTGTATGTATACTAAGAAAAGACAAAGTAAAACACATAATACTTTTGTTCAAAGATTTCACAACTTATTAGAGTTGATTTCATATGCAGCATATGAAGCTTTCATACATTTGGAAATAATACTGTGTCCCACCACTGTCTCTGCAGGAACTGCTTGTAGGAAATTTCCTTCCCGTAAATAGAACCCCAAGGTTAGAATAGTTCCCTAGACAAAAACAGCTTAAGTTTTAGCATATAAATAGGCAGAAAAAATATATCCAGAAAAGACTAGAACAGATTATAGGCAAGCAAATATAAGCCCCTAAGAAAGAATAAAATAAAATAGTTTAGAATCTTCTAGATGTATAACATGGGCCAAAATAGAAAGCTGTCATGACCTGACTCTATATCTATAAAATTAAGATTACCTACTGTTTGACTATGGGAAATACTCCAGCCCTTGATTAAGGTACCCATTTTATTGTTATATGCTTACTAAACTTAGAACATTCATGTGTCTGTCAACCTAATATTTCACATGTTGGAAAGGTACGAACCCAAATGGTTTTAGAGAGCAGTTGTTAGTTCTGTACATTTCCAGGTCCAGTAAAGAAAAATCCAGATAAAGGGCTCTATCTCTGTCTTTAGACCACCTCTTCACCCACAATCCCAACGGAGCAAATTCATTATAATCTAGGGGTTTCAATTTTAACTCTATTCCAGTAACTCTCAATCATATAAGTTGTGTGAAGTTCATTCCTCTTGTATCTAGAACTGGATACATATCTGGCTTCTTAGTATTGTTAAGGTTTTTAAGGTCCGAGTTAATATCTCAATTGATATATCTAAAAGACAAAACACAGTTCTTTCTCCAAAAATATATGCTACATCCTCCCCCATCCTCTTACCTGGATTTCTTTCCATCCCAATGAATGGCAGTAATGCCCACCGATTTGTTTAGGCACTTAACACTCTACTTGATATCCTTGATTTTTCTCTTCTTCTGAGAGTCAACTTCCTATCTATCAATAATTCATTTGCCTCTATCTTCTCACTATCTTTTTTCCATAGATCAAGTACAATAGCCACATCCACATCACCAGCTTCCTCTTATATTTGCTACAAGTCAGCCTCCAAAACAACAGGCAAACTCTTTCTGAAAGAACCTGTGACTTATTAGCTCCAACATAGCCCTAACAGCACCTGGTGTTAAATTTAATTATATTATTATACCAAACTATGTTACACTGTCCATTGTTATTGATATATTTCTTGCTAGTCCCCAGCATGAGTATGTCAATCTTATAAAGTAGAAACTCTAATTTCACAAAAATTTGCTTTACATCAAAGTTCTATCTATTCCACTGTTCTGGTGCTTAGAATAGTGCCAATATCACAGCAGGTTTTTAATATATATAAATCTTTAGGATCAGAGTTGAGGCTTAGTGGTAGAGCACCTGCCTTGCATGTGTAAAGGGCTTGAGTTCAATCCCTGGCATTACAAAAACAAGCAAGAATCTGTGTGTTCTTTTGCAGTTGACTTCAAAAAGCAGTAACAGGTTTTTTTTCAAATAGTAATGACAAAGGTAATGAAATAATTAGGGTTAATTGGGCTATGCTTTCTTAAGCATGCAGATTTTAAAGCTATAAAATCTATAAACTAACAAACCACTACTAAATCTAGAGAAATCTGGTTGACATTTCAAAGAATGTTTCTTTAAAATAATATAAAATTATAGCTTAAAAATTAAAACATTTTTTCATAAAAGGCATTCATTCAGTTCTATCAATCTCCCAACAGTATTTCATTATACAGCAAGTCAGAGCTTGCTTGTATTATGAAACACCTATCATGTATCAGGGAATTTTAATTTTGAAACCTAATAGAAAAATGTACTATATCTCCCACATACACCCACACCACTTTCAGGAACTCATGCTGTTATCAAAAAATCTTTGAAAAAAAACAACCATAAAGACAGGCCCTTTTCCAATATGGGGAGAAGGTATGATTGCATTGCTAGGATAATTGGAGTAAGGTTTATTTGTGATCTATTTAGCTATGTAGTAACTTTATTGTTTGCTTTCCTTAACTCCTCCTGGACCCAGCAAGAAGAGGAATGAAGGCCAAGTGTATGATATGAAACTTCTTATTCATGGAACTGAGAGATAATATAGCAGGTGGGATATTTGCCTTTCATATAAATGACTCAAACTCTACTCCACCACCATTTATGGTCCCCCAGTCCCTCCCAACAGTTATCCCTGAGCACAGAGCCAATTGTAAACACTGGTAACAGCCAGGTGTGGCTCAAATATCCCTAAATCCATCCCACCCCATCCCCCGAAGTCTGAAATTCTGCTCAGGTAGGTACAACACCCTGCACCTTCTTTACAGGGATCAAACCATGAAATGACTGTACACAGAGAGCTCTTGTGAGAAAGTATATCCCAATGGTATTTTTAAACAAAAAAGAAATATAAAAAATAGTAAATGGCTTAATGAGCATCAATAGAGGCCACTCCCAGACAGACACTAAAAACAAAAACAAAAACAAAAAAAAAAACCTTGGGGTCCGTTAAATTAATT
>PVKC010005766.1:0-32433 GCA_004027635.1 Crocidura indochinensis | reverse complement strand
AGGGGCAGAAAGCCAGGTCCCACCCTAGAGTAGGGTCCAATCACTGATCAGGGTAAGATCAGGTTGGGTCCAGAAAGCCAGGTCCCACCCTAGAGTAGGGTCCAATCACTGATCAGGGTAGGATCAGGGTGGGTCCAGAAATGTTTATACATAGAAATTCCAAATCATGATAAGATTAGAAATGTTTACATATGCAACAAATCAGTAATTAGAAATGGAAAGAATGAATGAATGCCAGCTGTCATTCTGTATGATTTGGTTTTGGCCAGGTTAATAGGATACACACCAGTAGTTCTTATAAGGCAGCAGAACTTGAAACTTGGCATTATTTTATTTTCTATTCAGACCACAATGAACAAACTATTAGGTACGCAAAGAACAGGATAAGGTGACTCATAATTAAGCAGAATGGAGAGTATGTAGTAAAAAAACAACCAAGTTATCAATAGGGCAAAATGGCTCAGGTATTGGAATTAACAGGTGAGAAAATGATTGTGACATTTTAAACTCTTTTGATGCCAAGATAAAAATATACAAGTGGGGCTAATGATATGGTACAGCAAGTAAGGTGTCCTACACAAGGCCTATCCAGGTTTGATCCCCAGCAACACATATTAATATATTTGTAAGCAGCTTAGAAACTAAAAAGGAAATTTTATATTTTATATATATTTTATATGTGTGTATAAAGAAACGGAAAATATAGGGGCAAGGGTGGTTGTACAGGGGCCAGCAAGGTGGCGCTAGAGGTAAGGTGTCTGCCTTGCAAGCACTAGCCAAGGAAGGACCATGGCTCGATCCCCCGGCGTCCCATATGGCCCCCCCCAAGCCAAGGGCAATTTCTGAGCGCTTAGCCAGGAGTAACCCCTGAGCATCAAATGGGTGTGGCCTGAAAAACCATAAAAAAGAGGGTGGTTGTACAGGAGGTAAAGGCACTTTCTTTGCCTGTGTATGACTCAAGTTCAATCTGTGATATTCCATATAGTCCCTTAAACCCACCAGGAGTGAGCCCTGCAGAGGTAGAAAGAGGCCCTGAGCACTGACACAAACAAACAAACAAAAAACACAGCAAATACTTGAAAGACAGTAAGAAGAAAGTATATAATTGCATCTTGTTGCTTTTCATGTCAAACCCCTCTCTATGTAAATCAAGAAAGTGTCTGATGACAATACATAACATTTCTCCATATACTCCATCACAGATTGAATAATAATATTTTCACATGATTATATGCAAAAAGACCCTTCAGCAAATTTAGTAGTTACTTATGATGCAAATTTAATAATTTCAGAATTATCCTTAAGCTAATATAAAGCCACTATAAAATAACAACAGAGAAAATTTAAAGCACTTTTTATAAGTTTATTAAAAGAATAAAAAGTTTTAGCATCATAAATACAGATGTGGGAAGCCTCAGCAGAAAAATAGCAACTATGAAAAATTGGAAATTGTCATATGAGACAGAATTGAAGGTGTTAGAGAAGATAGTAATCTTTGAGATATTTTAGCATAAAATTTCCATTCTATAATATGTAGTGAGATAATAACAATTGAAAATGTATTTCATTTTTATAGGGGTACTAGAAGAGAAAAAAGAGCAAATGGGCCACAAAAACATTTGAGGAAAAATTGGCAGAACATTTTGAAATTTGATGAAAACATAAATTTATAGTTCTAGGCAGCTCTCTGAAATAGAAGAATATAGAGACAATTGCAGCAAAATGGATACTTAAGATACTAGGATTAAAGAATGGAGACAACCCAAACATCATTACTGGGAGTAAAAGAGAATATTACTATGGATTCCACTGATGATAGATAAAAAATAAGGGAATGTTAGAAATAACTTTATGTCAATACATTTTAATTTTTAGACAGCAAATATATCAGCTGAAAAATACAGGGCTTTGCTCTTTGTTGTAACTTGATTTGTTAATCTGCCCTAAGGAGCAGATAATGCCCATCTCTCCCTTCACTTCTTAGTGAAAGTCCATGGCAGTTTGTATGAGGTGGTCTTACAATCTTAGACCAGAGAGATTAGACTAGAGCAAGCCCCTGAACTTGCACATGGCCAACCCAGTTTGTTCCCAGCACCATCATCTATGGTTCCCTGAGCACAGGCAGGAGCCTCCTTGAACATGGAGCCAGGAGTGAGACATGATAATTGCCTGTGTGCAATGCTCAAAAAAGCAAACATCAAAAAAAGATCATACTTTTTCTTTCTTGGCAGTCCCTAGCACAATGCCTGTTCATTCTGCCTGTTGTGCTCCTCTGATTGCAGTGTGTTTTCCTGCAGACTTGTCATATCTGTTTTCTCTCTCTATTGGCTTTTCATACTCAGTCTTGCTATTCATCCATCCATCCATCCATCCATCCATCCATCCATCCATCCATCCATCCATCCATCCATCCATCCCAGGTACTTCCCAACCTCCTTTTCTTCCACAAATCTTACTATCCTTTTACTCTCAGCTTTAGCTTCTCAAGGGACTAAATTGATTCATCAAACTTGCCTATGATAAAAGTGAAAAATCTGAAAACCATATCTATTAAAGAAGTTGAATTTATCATCAAAAACCTTTATGCAAGGAAAATTAGCTTCTGTTTTCACCGATTTTATGCTGGTGAATTCTGTTATCTGCTTTCAGAAATACCCAGTCAGCAGATGCACTGTGCCAGAAGAGGTGTCAAAGATATCCCCAATTATTTTCTAAAGTCAAGGTTACACTGATGCCCAACCCTGACAGAGATAATATAGGAAATAAGCATAGATCAGCATCCTAATAAACAGAGGTACATAGCTACAGAAACATATTATGACACACTTGAGCAACATATGGAAAGATGATGCTTTACCAACTTTCATTTACAAATTAATTAGTTTGGGAAAATGGACTATAGGGTGATCATATTTAGTATTCTTGTAGATATCAGAAAGTGACTGGGAGAGTAAGCCTACAATGAGTGTTAACTCACTACAAGTAAGATCATTTAGCAATATGTAGAAATACTGAATTTTTACCTGAACTAATATAATTGCATGTCAACTGTGCCTCATTTTACAATGATAATACTTAGTTATCAATGAAGATTTATTTCAGAAATGGCTTGAAGATTGAAAACCACTTACTTTGATTTAACATTTAGCAGAAGAAAGAAAAGAAAGGAGAAAAAGTAATAATTGCAGAAAACTTTTTTATATAAAAGTTCAATATTCACTCATAAAATTTTTCACCATGACCCAGAAATGCAACAGGTAAAGTGCTTGTTTGATAGGTGTCTGATGCAGGTTAAATTTCTTGCATCTCATAAGATACCTTGAGCTTGTTAAGAGTTTTCCTTGAATGCAGAGCCCAGAGCAAACTCTGAGCACAGCCAGGTGCAGACAAAACAAAACTAAACAAAAACACAATAAATAATAATAATAATAATAAAAAGACTGAATCCCAGTTTTCTCTCAACTTTGGAGATAAGGCAAGTGCCTTTGCTTTTTGCCCTTCCATTTAATATTTCACTGGTGTTTTAACCCATAGGAAAAATTTAAGATAAAATTAATAAAGAAGGGGGCCCGGGAGATAGCATGGAGGTAAGGCGTTTGCCTTTCATGCAAAAGGTCATCGGTTCCAATCCCGGTGCCCCATATGGTCCCCCGTGCCTGCCAGGAGCAATTTCTGAGCATGGAGCCAGGAGTAACCCCTGAGCACTGCCGGGTGTGACCCAAAAACCAAAAAAAAAATTAATAAAGAAGGAAGAAATCAAAACAACTCTATTTAGAGCTATGAATGTGTTTGTAGAAAATTCTAGGGAATCCAAAGAAACTACTTGCTATCATAAAAGTACACATGTTAATATATTAACAGAAAACAACTAGAAGATAATATTTAGAGTTATTATTTACAAATTATTAGGAATAAATTTGACAGGGGATATTTTATCCATGTTCACTGAATCTAATATCTGTTCACTCAGAAAATTAAATTAGACCCAAATAAATAGAGAATATACTACCAGGTGAATCGGAAGACCTGGTGTTCAATAATTTTCCCTCTACCCTAGTGATCAGTACAGTCTGTTTCTTATGAATTCTGTAAAAATATAATTGTGGTCCAACCTATAAACTTAAATGGAAAATAATAGGATCTAAAATGGACAACATTGTCTTGAATAAACAACAGATCAATTGAGGATTTCATTAATTAGCTTCAAGACTCACTATAGAAGCATAATTAAAAAGTATACTATTAGTCCAGGGGATAAGCAGATCAATGAAATAGAATGAAGAGTCGAATTGATTTACAGTTCAATTTTAAAAAAATGAGCTGAAGAAAAAGTTGACATATGTTCTACTCTCATTCTGAAGACAAAAGAAATTCCTCTAAAGGGTTATTTGAAAACTTGTACATTTCACTTTTACTAAAAATGAGGAAATATATGGTAAAACTCAAAGGGCCAGGTAGAGCTGTATATATTAACTTTGGCAAGTAATGATGTATCTAGTAAGATTTATTAATTGTTTTAAAAGTGAGCTTTATTTCCAACTTTCTCAATTTCTGAATTGGATGTGCTTTATAAACCACATTCAGAAACACTATTACTTCATTGAATTAGCAGCATAAATTTAAATGACTTGAGATTGGCTGAATTTTGCTGGAATGAAGATAGTTGACTGGGTGTATTCGGGAAACATTTATTTGAGTCATTCCAGCACACATGGTATGTTGGCTGCAACACAGATCTCGACCAGCATGTTAAGTTTACAGTCAGCTTAATTTGTGGCAGTCGGTACAGAAAATCTTCAGCTTAGCACTTTATGTATTTAAAAAAGACATATAAATCAAACAAATGAAAATGCTCCTTCTGTGCTTTGCTGTTGCTTTATAATTGCAGTTCTCTTTTGTGTTGATCTTCTGCACTCAGCATTGATTTCAATGTGCTTATGCCTCTTCGTCAGGAGCCTGAATTATTCCTCTGTGAGAGGAAATCAACACCCATGTTCAGGTCTGATAAGACCTTTTGTTGCTTCCTCATTGGAAATGAGGTGATGGAATCCTTGACTTGGAAAATGTTAGCAGTGGCCATTCTTCCCTTGCAACTGAGGGCTTGAAATTGAATTTTGCAAAAATTGGCCCCATGATGTAGTATGCCATTTAGCAACCAGTTCTAATTAATTACATAAGTTAGATATCTGGCTGTAACATCAGGCCATAAGTAGTTCATCTGTACTGTATATACTATAATATATTACAACAGACACTATAGAATTAATAACATGATATATACTTATTTTATCCTGTAATACGTATTAAATTAAGCCAAATGGATGTAATGATGCATATGGACTGTTAATGAACAAGCAAAGAGAAGTTTTTTTTGGGTACCTTGTTGTATGCTGTGAAAAAGCCCTTCCTTACTATACTCACTATTACATAACTCACAAAGAACAAAATGTCCTAACTGAAGGCTCAGAGATTGTGCTCTAACTTCCTAACAAACATGGAAATCTAAATTCTAGCCCCCAAAACAGCTTCAAGTTTGGAGTTGAAAAAATGTTCTTTCAAGTTTAATGGGAGCCTTTCTTCCTAGAGAACTTCTCACATCTCTGAGTAGTTGGTCTGCAAAATTCTGAAGTGTGGAAGAAAGAGGGTCTTTGTCCAGATGTTAACTTTGAGCCCACTTAGTGGGGAGCCAAGGCCTTCTGCTTTCAAAAACTTAGAGAGCAAAAATAGAACTTGTATTTGCTTTTAGAGAAACTAATGGAGACAGATATCATATTTCTCCCCAGTCATGACCCCAAAATGCAGACCTTGCTCTTTCATTGTCTGTCCCAGTCCTTGTTAGTGATGACACTGAAGTAGTTATTTTTATTCTCCTCCATTGTAAGGCACATGTGGATTTTCTTTAGGGATCTCTCAGTGCTCAGGGAGCTGGGGGCCACACTTTGATACTCGACTAACTGAACCAACTGTTCAGTTGTGCAGTACTAGGACCCAAAGTTAGGACTCTTCCCAGGTTCTGTAGTGCTAGGAACCCCAAAGGTCATTCTAGTTATGACCATTCAGGGGCTCTGAGACTGCACCCAGTGCTTGGGATTGAGCTGGGTTCCATGCTTCTGATTCTTGGACCACTCACTGTATATGAATCTGTGAGCACTTAAGGTTTTTTATTATTTCTAATGGTGGTGATGAGATGATGCTATGACAGATGTTAGTTACTATATGATTGTGGCTTTGTTTAGGTTGCAATTGGGTATTTAGATTTAATTGCAAACATTGTAGAAAAAAGCTATTCTACACTTTTAAATCTTAAATTAACTCTTTTCAAACCCATTTTTACCCATATTTGTACATTTTTATTATTTTTAGTATCTTTATTTAAACACCTTGATTACAAACATGATTTTAGTTGGGTGATGGGAATGTTGCACTAGTGAAGGAGGGTATCTTTACATTTTTAATATTTTAATTTTGAGTTGTATGAAATTTTTCTTTCTTTTTTTTTTTTTTTTAAATGTGTGACATGATCCTCTGATGCCACCTAGGGGACACCTCTAAGATCTGGGTTCCCTGTCTGTGACTGGAAAGTTGCTTAACTTTAAAAATAGTATTAACTGTCTCAAAAGACAATGGGGAAGCCTATATTTCCTTGATAAGTTAAAGACCTATGTAATACTACCTCTTAATCTGTTTATCCCCAAATGTAAGGTAGTCTCCTGCATCACTTTATTCCCTTAATATTTTAAACTTATTTTTCTTTTTTTTCTTTATATATGTGAGTATGTATGTATATATGTATAGATAGATAGATAGATGATAGATACATAGATAGATAGATAGATAGATAGATAGATAGATAGATAGATAGATAGATAGACTTTTGGCAGTCTTGTTTCTGTTTTCTTTTCTTCCTTAACTCCACCTGTATTGGTTCTGCTAGATACAAAAACCTATAAGAAAAAGTCTTGCCTGTGATAATAGCTCAGGTAAAAATCATAAGTTCCATTCCTTGAGCTGTACAGACACCAAGATCTTCATCCATGATGTAGCAGAAGTCTTCCATACACCACAAAAGCACTGAGGGGAGAGTAAATGATCATGCAAGGATTCTATAGTTAATCCCATAACAGTATACTTCAGGAGTGGAGAAACCCTGTATCCCCTAGGTCAAGGGAATTCTCACTATAAGATCCCCAATAGTTACTATGCCTCTGCAGGGGGAAAAAAGAAAAAAAAACAAAATAATAATTTTTCCACATATGTATTTATTGATGGATCGATTTTTATTGATGTCTTTATTTTGGTGTAGATATTAAGTTGATGTCTCCAATTTTATTTTATCTTTCTCTTTCTTTTTGCACTCCGGTATGGTTTTATTTCAGAACCGAGACTATTGTGTGGTGCTTGTCTTTATTGCTGTAGTGCTCACTGGATATTTAATTTGATATTTCTTTCTGTATTGATGTGGTGTTTCAATTATCTTTTTCATGTCCTCTCTCAAACTGAGGTTGAAAGCACAATAGTCTAGGTTCTGAAATCAAACCATACCGGAGTGCAAAAAGAAAGAGAAAGATAAAATAAAATAAAATTGGAGACATCAACTTCAATGCTAGGACAAAGCTCTCCGACATAGCTCTCCGCCACAGCTCCAGGAACCAATCTCCTTCTGGGACATTCCTAATACTGCTCTGACACCAACATATGCCAGTTTTGATATGACATCCTGATAACGAGGAAATGACAACAACTTGGTCTAAGACAGGTAGTCTTATCTCACCTCCTAATGATAAGATGAAATCAGAAGACATATCATCCTTTGATTTGTACAAATCAAAAATACTATCTACAGAAGACTGACTGATAATTATGACTGGGCAGAACTTATCCTGGTACCAATAAAAAGGACCCTAGTCTAGGCCCTGTCCTCTGATATGTACAACAACCAAGACCTCTAATTCCAGAGGTCTGACTGAAACAACTGCAACCGAGCAGATATTCTGAAAACATATTGAAAGCCTCTATCCCAGGCTTTGTCCTAGGATTGGGGGTAAAAACAGAAGACTGACTAAAACAACAGTGATGATTACATCTCTGAGAACCGTAAAGAAAGACTTCATCCTAGGCTCCATCCTTTGATCTATGCAAATATCAAGATCTCCAGCTGTAGCATGATTTTATCATCCGCGACAGAGCGAAAAGTTTTCAGACAGCACAGAAGAACCTAGGGGAGAGTAAAAGAGTATGTACAGAGCCTATAGTTATTCCCATAATAGTATACTTCAAGGTCGGAGAAACCCTGTATCTCTTAGGCCAAGGGAATTTCCTTTCTTATCTCCCCAATATTTACTGTGCCTATGCAAGAAAAAAAAAGAGAAGCACAAATCAATTTTTTTAGTTTTCTTATTGTTGTTGCTTCTTGTTGTCTGTGTGTGTGTGTGTGTGTGTGTGTGTGTGTGTGCTTTGTTTTCTTTTTATTCCAGTACCGTGGTTATTGTGTGGTTGCTTTCTATATTGCTCTGGTGCTTTTTGAGTTTTTTGTTTGATATTTTTATCTTTTTCTTTTGTATTGTTGTTATGTTTTTCTTCCTTTTCCCGTTCTGCTCTTAAATTGTTAGATATAGCCTCTAGGACTTCTCCCATTTTTTGCTTGCTTGATTTTTGCCCCATTTTATTTTATTATTTTTTTCTCTTTCCTTCAAACAGAACCACAGAACTTGAACCATCTTGTTCCACCTAACAAATAGAGGGGGAAATAATGGACGGTACCAAGACCAAAGAGTCATATGAACATTAAGTAGAAATAAAAAAAAATGATCAAACTTAAACATTGAATCCAAAGCCAATGACAACAGAAACTATACCCAATTTACAACATACTAGACACAGAGAGGGCCACTTATAATAGCAGCCTGGGGGGTAAAAGAGGGGATATGGGATGCATGCTGGGAACAGGGGTGGAGGGAGGACAACATTTGTGGTGGAAACGCCCCTGACTCAATATCACTATGTACCTAAAATATTACTGTGAAAGATTTGTAATCAATCCACTTCGATTAAAATTTTTTAAATGCGGAAAAAAATAGTATGAACTGCTTTTTTTTCCTTTCTAATTTGGCTTTCTTTGCATTTTTTTTCTGATTCCAAGATTAAGAATCCTTGAAATAATGAAGGAAAGTTTGAAAGCCATGGCTTCTGTTTTCCTTTTAAAAATACAACTTCTACACCATGAAAATAGCTCATACTTACATGCAAAGTAATACATATAATACAGGTAAAGACCTGTATTCCTCACTGTTGCTTGACCTTAGATATTCTTTCCTTTTCCCCAACCAGCCACCGTAGTCTCATCATGGCTATCCACATCAGGCATTTTTAAGTAACTCCACTTAGAACTGCAGCAAGGACCTTAGTTCTTGGATTTTGTGTGACTTTTTCTGTTGAGTGGGTTTCATTTCTGCAGCTCATCTTTGAATGGCTAGCCAAAAAAATTCAGTGAAGGTCCCTGTTTGAGGAAAGAGACACATCTTTGGTAGGTGTCTCTTGAGCATGGTCACTCTGGAGATGATACAGGATTACAAAGGTCATTTCTCACGCTCTGAGAACAGTATCAGGACAAAATGTAGTCGTGATGGTGTGAAAAGAAACAGGAACATTTTAATAGCCTGTTGACTGAAAATGGATGGTAAGCGTTCATCGGAACAATTCATGAGGATTGACATTGGATGTATGTCTATAGATTGAAATTCTGGGGAAAAAAACCCATAGTCGTAGTCAGTGTGGTTGTGTAAGCATAGAAGTCTTGGCAGGATGAATTCAGAATATTGGAAGAGGCAGTATTGTCTTCTGAACTTTTAGGCAATATTTGTTAGGATGACATTTTAAATAATGATAAATCAGTAGATTTAGAGTGTTGATTAAAATGTTTTTTTGGAATTACTAGTTACCTGAAAACTTAGCCCTTTAGAAAGACAGTGCTTTAAGTGCACAAGACTAATTCCACCACCGCCCTTTGAATCACAGCAAATCTTATACCAACCAATAAGAAAGACCATAAAGTTCACTTAATGTTGACTTGTATATGTACACTATATATTTGTATTTGATCATCTGTGTGTACCTATATACTTGCCTAAGCATACATACATACACACACATAAGTAGATAGAGGCCACTTGAGTTCCTTGCAAGGTACCAGTATGCTTATTTCTAATCTTCCTCATTGAGTGCCATGGAGGATAAAAGAAGATATTGCCCTCTCTTTGTCGTTCCCCCCCACCCCCCACTTCTCATTGTCCAGAAACATTCCATCAAGACATCTTTTCATCAGTGCTAGTTTATTTTGTGCTCTGCAAGTAGTCTCCTGGTCAAAGAGATAAGATTTTCCAATTTTTCACCCTGGAGAGGCTCAAAGAGTTAAGAGAATGGTGCTATCTGTGGTCCTCTGTCGATGAAGCCCTCTGCTCATCTCCACAAGCCACCTCCCTCTTCCATGGATATCTGTTTATAAAGAACTTGTTTGTGGCCCAGCCACTTACCCCAGTGATCTCTGACAATTGGTCATATACATTGTTCTACTTCTCTCTTAGTTCTGTTTTTTGGAGGGAGAGGGGCTATGCCACACCTACACACACAGAAGCTACTTTTGGTAGCGCTCAAGAAACAATATGGAGTGCCGGGGATGGTCCCTCATTCTGCTCCCTCACTCTTGTTTTCCAGCTTTGGAGACATGTTGTCCTTCACCCTGACGGCCTTCGTTGAGTTGATGGATCATGGTATCGTGTCCTGGGATACGTTTTCAGTGGCATTCATTAAGAAGGTAAGCCAGTTACACTTTATTGGCTTTTTTTTTATAATTTTCCCCTTTCAGTTATCTTTCCTTTCTGTGCTCTGTGAATATTCATATGGTCATTTCCTTTAGTTTTTAGGTTTTAAAATGCGGGCATGATTTCGTCAATATTATCTCCTGTGGAGGGAGATAATAAGTTGATAATAAATAATAATTCTACATGAAAATGGTGTTTTTTTTCCCACCTGTGTTCAAGGAAAATGAAAGAGGCCAAGCATAATGATTACCAAATGGTTGGGCTGAATCAGAAATAATGAGAGAAGAGAATATGCTTAGATCCATGTCACTTTAACAAAATATCATATTTTTCATACCATAAGACATACTTTTCCCCCAAATATGGGGGAAATGTCACAGTGAAAAATTATATACACACATGTATTTATATAAGTTCCTCTTGTAGAAGCAGACTGGTGCGGGACAAGTGGGTGTGAGGGCATTGATGGAGGAAAGTGGACACTGGTGAGGGATCATTATTAAAACATTGTGTTCCTGAAACCTAGTCATGAATAACTTTGTAGATTCATAGTAAGTATATAAAATTAAAAAAGGGGGGATTTCAAAGAATCTGAAACTTTGAAAATCAAAGCTGGAGAGATAGCAGGAGTCCGGAGAGATAGCATGGAGGTAAAGCGTTTGCCTTACATGCAGAAGTTTGGTAGTTCGAATCCTGGCATCCCATATGGTCCCCTGAGCCCGCCAGGAGCGATTTCTGAGCATAGAGCCAGGAGTAACCCCTAAGCACTGCCAGATGTGACCAAAAAACAAAACAACAACAACAAAAGAAAATCAAAGCAAAAAATCAGTCACTTTAGAGAAAATATATTAGGCATTTATCTTGCATACAGCTAACTCTCGTTTGATCCCTTAAGCAGCATAGTCCCCCAAACACTGCCAGGAATGATCCTGAGCACAGAGCTAGGCGTAAATCATGAGTATCACCAATGTAGTCAAACCCCTCTCCACACACACCTGACAATCAGTGTTCCTTGAATTTCTTAAATCTTTCTTTTGGGGGGTGGGTCACACCTGGTGGTGCTCAGGGATTACTGCTGGCTATGCTCTCAAATTGCTCCTGGCTTGGGGATCTAGCCATGGTCCGTCCTAGGCTAGCACAGCATATGCCCTACCTCTTGTGCCATTGCTCTGCCCCCTGAATTTTTTAAACCTTTTTATTTTGAGTTGATTATAGAATTTTAAAGAGTTGCCAAAAATAATAAAGACTCTTCACTTAGGTTTCTTTAATGTTAATAGTTTGTATAATAACATTAATACATTATTAATATAAAAATTGTAATGGTGTTACTACTTCCATTTTTTATCAGTTTTTCTATTAATGGATATTTTCTAGTTCTAGGATCCTGTGCCCTATTTATGATTCCACACCATACCATTCTTCTTATCTTCCAAACTGTCTCCCATACTGATAGTCCTTATTTCTCATAATGGACAGCTTTGGGAAGTAATGCTCAGTTATTTTGTGGTATGTCCCTCAACTTGGGTTTGTTCTTTATTTCCCTTGTTAAATGAAGTTTTGGTTCAAAAAATAATAGAGAAGTAATGGCGCCCCCTTTCACATCATTTTATATATTAGATATATGATGCCATAATCTCTCATCCATAGTTGTACTGCCCTTGGTGTATGATTGAAGTTTTGCCACTGGGTTTTCATATGTGAAGTTCAAGGTGATTTTGGACTTCATATATTGCGTGATACATTGTATTGAAGAATATTTGTTTTGTCCAACAAAGATGATGGCAATGAAAGACCTACAGAAGGAATTGCTGCAGGCTGTTGCTTATTTATTTCAGAAAAGAGCTGATTGAGAATTGAAGGATTTCTTCATATATCTCAGAATCTTTTCTCCTATGCACCTGCTTAAACCAAAGGAATATTATCCAAGGACCCATGTATAAAACACTACCAAAAGTAGGGAAAGTTCTGTTTTCCTATATTTGTCAATGCCATGCATTACTTAAAAGAAAGGAAAAGTTATAGATGAGAAAACTAAGGAAGTTTGGATGTACTATGGAGTATTTTGTTGGCAGGAAATATCAACATTAGATCATAAGATCAGGAAAAAATATGTCACTTAAAAATAAAAATTCTAGTGAATGCATATGTTTTGTGGATTTTTTTATATGCAATGATTCTGTCTCTAAATTTATAGCATACTGTTATTTCCTACATTCAAGCATTCAATGTCGTTTGTGATTGGAGTCTTTTTTTGAAGTCAGAGACATGTGCTGTACTGTCTGTGAAATGCTTGAGTTTATGCTGTTTTCACCCATGATATCTCTTTTCATATCTACAGTGATCGTTTCCAGACAAAACAGAGAGCATTGTTATTTGTGGTCAGGGGTGAGAACACAGTGTCTCCAAGAGGTTAAGTGAGGTCAGGGGACACAGTGGCAAAGACCTTATGGTTGATATTCCCTCCTGCAATTGTTATGTAGCTGTCTCTTCAAGAGAATGGAAAGAATATTCTGAGACACATTGAATTGTCATTTTCTCAAGAGCTCACTGGGAAAGTTAAGTGATTTCTTCTACTTCCCTTTCCCCTTGGATCTTGTGTATGTCCCTGGTTCAGTACTTACATATTTCTGCCAATGTTTTGCTCATTCATCTGGCTCCTTCCAATACACCATGAACCTTAGTCATGAGGTCCTGGCTTTATCCATGACAATCCTCATTTTGGCACAGAGTAACTTCAAACATTTTTGTAAAATGAATGAATGAAATTTGCTTAGAAGTGTTTCTTTAAATTCTCAAACTTGAAGGAGAAAAAAGAACACAGTGGCATTAGATAAAATGTATTTCAAGTGAAATTTCAATTATGAGAGGAAAAGAATTGCAATGCTATCTTTAAATGATGTCAGGAGTGGTTACAGAGAATGGCAATATTTAATTTTCTAACTACTTGAGAGAAATGGATTATATTCGTTGACATTAAATAAGAATCATAGTAAGTCTCTAGAAACAAAGACAACTAGTATTGGCAGTTTCCAGAAAAAAAAAACAATATTTTTGAGAAGGCAATTTATTTAATGGAGTTCATGCTCAAATTCCCAATGCTCACTTTTTCATGCATTTTTACTGAGATCTTAATCCTTTTTGTGAATTTGAGAAATAATTATCAGAAAATGTGTATTTAATGGTTATTTTTGTAAGATTGTCCTTGTTAATTCATTAGTTGGCCCAAACTCAGCACTTTAACAGCTCAAGGATTATTTGTAGGCAACTGTCTTTCAAATAGAGCTTTATCTTCACAAAAGCCAAGTCAGAAATATGCTGACAACAGATGCTTATCTTTGTGGTTCAGACTTGGCTCCTTGTTAATGCCAAATTCATGCCACTTTGGAGAAATATTTTTCTGCCAGCTCTGTCTCCTTCTCTACTACTTTGACTGTCCTGTTATCTTGATAACTCATTGCAGACTCCAGTTTACAAACTTTGATCTGCCGTAAAGAATATTTCATAAGCAGTCTAGAACAGATGGTCCCCTGATACCAATAAATAATGTTGTTTATTTTATCTTTTTCAAGACAGTCTACTTAGTGAGAGGGTAGGAAAATTTTGAGAAGAATGGTTTGGGGACACTTAGAACTTTCTGTGTTATAAGTTCTTTTCCTATCAAGTACAACATCAGTGCCTTTTCGTAGGGGACAAGTTTCATGAAACCTTCCCCTGACAAAGATCCTATGCATGTTGCAGTGCTCTTGGTGCCTGAACAAACATCCTGCTCTTTTGATTAAGAGGACACAATTTTTATTTCTGAAATTCTAAAGATATTTTATGAGCCTCTTTTAAGATTCTTCAAAATTAGGGCCGGGCGGTGGCGCTGGAGGTAAGGTGCCTGCCTTAGGACGGACCGGACCACGGTTCGATCCCCCGGTTCCCATATGGTCCCCCGTGCCTGCCAGGAGCAACTTCTGAGCGCATAGCCAGGAGTAACCCCTGAGCGTCACTGGGTGTGGCCCAAAAACCAAAAAAAAAAAAAAAAAAGATTCTTCAAAATTAAAATGGAGTTCCATGATCATTGAGATTCTTTTTTTTATTTTTGCAACACAAAATTTGTTTTCACATCTCGTTCTAAGTAAGCTAAAGCATTGTTTATGTTAGCTTAGTATTTCTACTGATTCATACACTTGTCCCTTAACTGTCCCTTCTCTTTTCTATTGTTGGCACTGAGAGTCAGTGGTTTCAATGGAAGGGTATGAGTACATGGTATATTTGGGTCTTGTCATACCAGGGACTCATAGGATTACTCTAGAACTGCTGGGAATCTCCAGGACCACACCCTGTAGTGCTCATGGGATCATGTAGTGTTGGGGATTTAACTGAGGTCAGGTGCATAGAAGCAGTGTACCTTAACCTCTGTACCATATCTCCAGGCCCTTGTTAACTTTTTTCCTTTCACTTTTCTTTTTCTAGGGGCCATGCCAAGTGGTGTGCAGGGTTTCTGGCTCGAGACCACATAGGGTACTGGGTGGGATTGAACATGTCAGCCATGTGCAAGGCAAGTGCCTTGTCCTTTGTACTATATATCTGGCCCCTGGTAACATTAGGTTCTTAAAATCACTTGAATATTCCTCCAAGGTGACATTTTCACATTTTCATTTCCCTCCTTCCATCTGAGACAGTCTCACCATCTCAGAAACATGCAGTGGCAGATACTCTTCTCACAGCCGGTTCACACAACCCAAAGTGCAGTAATGGAGCTGGTAATGAATAAAAGGCAATGGAAGTCATTATTAATCTTCTTGGAGACAGATTAAATTAAAATTTGAATGGGAAGTCTTGAACCTTTCTCACTATACTAAGCTGTAGTTATAAACCAGACATGGAAAATACCGGTTTCTATCTTCACTAATAAGGACCTTGTCTACAGTCATTACCTTTGCTGAAACAACCTGAAATCTTGTTTCTTAGTATTCACAGTATAAATTATTGGGTCATTAAAAGTCTGGTTAAAGCTAATGATAAAGAAAGGCTAAAGAAGCTAGTTTCAAGACTTGGACTAAGAATTTCACTGAGTTGCATGAATACTTGTTCTCTTTCTGAGTTACAGCAAATTCTCCTTTGTTTATTCACCTATATTGATTAAATAAATGATGAGTTATCTGTCAAGGGGGAAATTAATTTCAAAAGGATAAATCTTATTTTACTTTTTTTCAAGTTGCTTTAAGAATTAATCTAATTTACATAGCTGTTTAAATAGAGTTTCAGGTATCCAATGTTTCCACCTCAAATTCTTTATTTTTTTTTAAGTCTGATCATTTTTTTTATTTCCACTAAATATTCATTCGACTGACTGTTCTTGGTACTATCCATTTCAAGGGTGAATCTTTTTTTTTTTTTTTACTATATTGGCTTACACATCTTTCACAGTATTTTATTATCATTGTATCAGGGGATTTAACATCACCAAATTTGTTCTCCCTCCAACCCCATTCCCTTCCTGCAACCCATATCCCCCACCATCACCCCCCCCCGGGCTGCTAGAGTAAGTGGTCCTCTCTGTGTCTAGCCTACTATCAGTGATCATATGTCTGCTTGACCGTGGTACCCTCCCTTGTTTCCCCCTCTATTTGAGAGGCCGAGCTGGATGGTTCGAGTTATATGGTTTGTTTGAAGAAAAGAAAAGCAGTAGAATTCCACCTCAAATTCTACAACTCATCTCTAATTCTAAAATTCATCCCTACGTTCCTTCTTACTCCCCTATATGACTCCTTGGCAGGTACACATTTTTAAGTTTAATTTTTATAGTTTGTGTCCCTTAGTAGTGTTGGATCAAGCAAGTGGTTTCGATGTATACAAGATGCTTTGCCTCTACACCACAGACAAGCCCAATATCCTGGTCCTTGTTTTGAGGTTACTCATTAAGCTCCTCTTCTTTCTTTCCTTCTTTATCTTGCTCCTTCCTTCACCTTTTGGTTTCTATTATATATAGCCAGTGTTTCGCCAGCCTTTGCTACCTACTACAAGGAAACAGAGACATTTATAGTCCCTGGTCAGCCATAAGAGTGTTACTGGCCCTTTAAGAGTGAAGACTTTATTTCAGTTCCTTGATGTCCTGTCCCCCCATCCACACCCCCAACTGTCCTGGGATATAAAGCTCCATGATTGAAGAGCTGGAGGTGGCTAGGAGACTCCCCTGCTGCCTCTCCGGAACTACTTGTGCTGGATGATCACTTTCACTATTTGCTGGATTCCTGGCCCCTGCTGCCTTTTTTCCTCCTCTTCTACTGCTCCCAGCCTAACACTACACCTACCATTTCTTATATATTCTGTATACCACAGATTAGTGAGAAGATCTGGTATTTGTCCTCCTTCTGGCTTACTAAAAAGATAAATACTAATACTTCAATACTCTGCATAATAAAAACAGAATTCACATCATGGAAGATAAATATAGATACTGTAATGGCAATAGAATATGGATCAGGATGTATATATATGTGTGTATATATATGTATATATGTGTATATATGCTTGAATTAGAGCAGACTCGAATTGTTTTATCACCATCAAATAAGACCACTAGGAAAAGGAGAATGACAACAATATTTTCTCAAGATATTTAAAAATAAGTTATAATGTATTTTATGGAAAAAAGCATTGATAATTCTTTTGCAATATTTTGAGAAAGAAGCATTGTCAAAAGGCAATTGCCGGTGCCAGAGAGATAGCACAGTGGTGGGGCATTTGCCTTGCATGCAGCCAATCCAGGATAGATGGTATTTTGAGCATATGCTCCCCAGTGCCTGCCAGGAGTGATTTCTGAGCACAGAGCCAGAAGTAACCCCTGAGGGCTGCTGGGTGTTACCCAAAACAAGCAAAACAAATAGGGCAATTGAAGTAACTTATATAAAGGGGTAATCATGGAAGTAAAGGGAAATTGTTGTTGTTGTTGTTGGTGGTGGTGGTGGTAGTAGTGATAAATCTTCAAGAAACAGACACATGGAAGAAATGGAAGATGCTGACTTTTTAACCCAGGAGTGAGCCGGTATAGTGACCAGTGTTGTATGTTGGAGAGACATGAGAAATGGGATCATAAGGTTAGAAATAGTATGCCAGAACATTAATCTGTAATGGTTATGGCAAATGTGGAGAAAAGTGATATTTGAGAAGGGAAAGTTAACAAGGCAAGCATCTCAATGGAGACATCCATTTGGATGCCAAAAATAAGCATGAGGCACTTCGTATTTAAATAACGTTTGTCTGCCTCTGCTGTGCTGTGAAGTACTTGAAATTAAAGTCATGTGATTTTTACTCCTCTTTCTATTTCAGTTCTTAGACCATTGCAAGCTTATTTTATGGCTCAGAGTCAATAACTACTGTTTGAATGAGTGGGAAGAGGGCATGGAGTCTGTGGGTGGGGAAGGAAGTAGGGCAATAAGCAGTTGGGTGGCAAATTTTCCATGAGATCTTCAAGATGTTTCCTAGCTTATTAAAGGGCCACATGAAATAAGGAACCGGAAAATGAGTTAGTGCTGAGAATATCAGAAACACTGTGAGTGAGTTCTTTGTGAAGTTTTCAGTTTCCTAATGAGTGCCATGAATTGTATTCAGCCATTGAAAAAAGGGTGATGATGTGGGGGAATTCCAGGAATTTATATTGTATTTCAAAGTAGTCTGAATTAGAGGGTTAAACCTGAGCACAACATGAGGTGTTTTTTGTTTAGTTTGGTTTTGTTTTGTTTTGCCATAGAAGGATGACCTTTGTGAGACAAAGTTGGCTGTAGCATAACGGACTGGATAGAATGGGGCAGTCTGTGAGACTGAAAACAAATGCTTGCCAAGGACAATAAACACATTGGAGAAGTTTATTAGCCATGAAAGGAGTAAAAGTGGTCTTTTGAGAATGTTAAAATTCTCATACTCTTTTTGTAATTTATATTATAGAATAGTAACATTTGGGAATATACAATCACAATGTTATTTCACTTCTTTATGTCATTTATTTTACGCTCTCCTGAGACCCAGATGTTTCTGAGGCCAGAGAGCTAGTGCTACCACACCCAGCTCTCTCTCTCTCTCTCTCTCTCTCTCTCTCTCTCTCTCTCTTTTTATGTGTGTGTGTGTGTATGTCTTTTACCAAGGAGCCATTGACTAGAAACAGATGAGTTGCTAACTTTGAGTTTCCTTGAGTACTTTTGCATTTTGTCTTGTAAGAATATGGAGAAGTATATAAAATGACAAAAAGGAGTGAGGAACTGGCAAGTTTTATTTATCACAAGCCAAAGTATTTCATTTATGAGACACACTCTGTATACAGATATTAAATTAACAGATTTTAGTGTGCATTGTCAACAAACAGTAATAATTTTTAATGAGATCTCTAAAGTTAAACCTTTATGCTACCTATGTGTTTAAGTAACCTAATATTTAAACCCTTGTTTTACTTTATTTACTCTTCCATTGTTAAGTATTATGTTTGAGGTCTTGGTGATTAATACTTCAGGAATACAATTTAGAACTGAAACTATCATTTTAGCTTTTAGCATGACCAATTGAAATGTTTTCATGTTTTCTAAATAGTGATGGCAATGAGAAGAATTCTATTTGACCATAAGAAATAGCAGGAATGGGAGAAGATGTTTTGGTGAGGAGAAAAGATTATCTAATAACTGAAAAGTTGCCCGTTGAATTGCATTGACAGTGTGGGTGAAGGAATGAATAGCTGGGGGAGGCAATGACTGTGGTATATGTTGAAATCACTCTCTCTGAGAAACATAGGAAATCTTACAATGTACGTGTTGATATCAATTGTCCCTGAAAGAAGCATAATTCCGCATCACCCTCAAAAGCAGCTCTTTTCTTACTTGTTTGCTTGTTTGTTTAGTTGTTGGTTTAGGGCCACACCTGGCAGCAATCAGGAGTTACTCCTGGCTTCATTCAGAAATCACTCCTGGCATGCTCAGAGGACCATATGGGATGTGGGGAATTGAACCTGGGTCAGCTACATGCAAGACAAATGCCATACCCGCTGTGTTATCACTCTGGCCCCAAAAGCAACTCTTTCCAATTGCTTATTGTTGTGTTAAAGAAATAGGGTAAATGCTCCCCCCCTCCATTTCAATGTTATGTTTCTTAAATGACTTCCATTTTTTCTTGCTTGACTGGACAGAGAAAATCAACCATGTCTTACTTGGATTTGCAGATCGCAAGTTTTGTGAACAAGTCAGCTATAGACACCTCCATCCTGCAGCGGTCCTTGGCCATTTTGGAGTCGATGGTGCTCAACAGCCATGACCTCTACCAGAAGGTGGCACAGGAGATTACCATTGGCCAACTCATCCCACACCTTCAGGGGTAAGCACATGGACACACTGGGTGAGGAGAAATGTGCAGGAAGACATTGCAGTTTAGAGGTGCTTCCTGCTGACTTACTATAGGCACAGAACTGATAATCTATTTTTGGCATAGTTCTCTGTCCTAAAGAAACTCTGTGTTCATTCTTGACTTTGTCTGTCCCCAATGCTTAGTCCTTAGTAGGAGCTCATTTTTGAAGAATGTTAATAGATACCGATACAATTTTGTTTTCAGTCAACAGTTAGTTTGTCTCTCAAGTTCTCAATAGTCTTTCTATGGTCATTTAAATTTGAACTTTCGTGCTGAATATTTTTCTAGTTTATTTTGACCCCTTCTTTGTGGAGTAATTTATTACTATGAACTACATTGACAGAATCCGTGAATTATTTTGGGGGTGACTTCTTGTAGTCCTCAAGGATCATGTAATATCTGGGATTAAATTTGAGCCTCCTAATGCAAAATGTTTGCTTCAGCTCTTTGAACCATCTCCACAAGTCCTAATGTGTGTTTTGCAAGCTTATTCTCTAATCTCAAATCATTTGCCATGAACTTGACCTATATTTTATCATATGCCATGTATGGATTTCAGAGGTTTTAAGCTGTAAGACAAGGACCACCAATTTTCAGTTCTGGGGAAGTCCTGGGTCCCTTGTCTTCTCTCTTCCAGAAAGTAAGGTTTCACTGAACTATCCAGCTCAGAAAGACACCCGTTGTATACTGCATACTTTAGAAATGAAATATTGGAGGATTCAGTTGGCAGCAGACATTTTTGAACTAGCTTTGCAGGACCAGGGGCTTTTTGCAAGATCCTGGGGTACTGTGGGGTACTGCAGGGGACTGAGAAGTTACTTAAATAACTGTGCATTGAAAGGCCAGAAATGATGGGTTGTTCATGGCCTAGTAGATCTTTTTGTAGCATATTTTATGGTACTAATGTTACCTGATGCCTTGGGACTAACCACAACCATTTGTAGGTCGCTCTTAGCACATTTTCAAGGTTGAGGTGCAGGGCAGAGAAGCGACATGGGTTCAGTAGCTTTCAATTTATCTAACATGTTCATTGTTGTGTTAACCTAAGAATATGACTGCCAGGGTGGGGGCAATATCTCTCAAGTGGAAATGAGTGCCTGGCATGCACGAGGTTCTAGCTCTAAAGCCAGTGAGTGCTCCTTTCTTCCCGCATCCCCAGACTCATGGGCTCGAATGTCTCATATAACTATTTTGTTCTTAGTTAAATAAAAGCTACCAAAGTAGAAGAGTTATATCCTTTCTTTGTCCTATTTTAACAGTAGGTAAACTTTTAGAATTCCATAAGCAATGGTTTGAGGCCTAAGGGAGAATTGGCATATGCTCTGAAATGATGATGTCTGTGAAATCTTGCTGGAAATGACATCGTGTTCCCCTGAATGGGAAGAATCAGAGCTATTCTCTTTCCTTTGAATCTCAAGGGAGCACTTAAATATTCATAGTGCTTTTCATCTATGTGGAGAGTTTATCACTTACTAAGTGCTATGCTTAGGATTTTATATACATACATTAGCTTTTTATCCTAAAAGCATCCCCTTGAAATACGTGTGTACTTATCTGTAGCTACAGATGTGGGAACTTGTCTTAGAGGACTCCAGAGACTTCCCCCAAACCAAGAGCATGCCTGGGGTATACAGTGCTGGCAGCTCATCATCCTGGCTGCACCCTCCCATCCTCACCTGTGACATTGTCTTGGTTGCTGGAATCTTTTTATTTAAAATAAATTATTTATATGAGCACTCTGGTTACAAAATTGTTCATATGTAAGTTTCTATCATGTGATGTACACCACTCTTCCAGTGCACTTTTCCAGTCATCAATGCCCTTGATTCTCTTCCTATCCAATCTGCCCTGCCTCTCTCTTTCTCTCTCTTCCTGTTCTCTCTCTTTCTTTCCTTGTTAACACTGTGGTTTATATTATTGTTAATTAAGGGGTGCCATGCATGTCACTTTCTCCCCTTTCTGCATCCAGTTCTTGTTCAGAGTGATAAATTCCAACTATCATTGTTATAATGGTCCTTCTCTAATCTAACTGCACTCATCACTCTTTGTGGTAAGCTTCTAACCATAGGCTG
This sequence comes from Crocidura indochinensis, assembly GCA_004027635.1. Lineage (NCBI taxonomy): Eukaryota > Metazoa > Chordata > Mammalia > Eulipotyphla > Soricidae > Crocidura > Crocidura indochinensis. The sequence continues at coordinate 10,172 of PVKC010005766.1, read as the reverse complement.
GTCCCCCTGGCCCTCATAACTATTGTCTCTAGATATTATTACTATACTATCTTTTATTTTTCTTATATCCCATAAATAAATGAGATTATTCTATGTGTATCACCCTCCTATTGACTCATTTAATTCAGCATAATAATCTCAATGTCCTTCCATGTATAAGCAAACTTCATGATTTCATTTTTCCTTATGGCTCCATAGTATTCCATTGTAGGTAGATGTACCCTAGTTCTTTTAGCCACTCATCTGTTGTTGGGCACCTGGGTTGTTTCCAAATTCTGGCTATCATAAACAGTGCTGCAATGCATATAGGAGCAGAGGGCATTTTTATATTGTGTTTTTGTATTCCTAGGGTATATCCCTAGGAATGGTATTGCTGGATCATATGGAAGTTCAATTTCTAGTTTTTGGGGGAAAGTTCATATTGTTTTCCAGAAGGCTGGACCAGTCTACATTACTATATATATATATATATATATATATACATATATATACATATATATATATATATATGCAGTAAATCAGAGTCACTTTCTTCCCACACCCACTCCAGCACTGTTTGTTCTTGCTCTTGGTGGTATGTACCAGTCTCTGAGGTGTGAGAAGTTGTTGTTTTGATTTGCTTCTTCCTGATGATTAGTGATGGGAGCATTTTTTCATGTGCCTTTTGGCCATTTCCTTAAGGAAATTTCTGTTTGTTTCTTCTCCCGATTTTTGGATGGTGTGAGATGTTTTTTCTTGTTAAGTTCTGCCAGTACCTTATATATCTTAGATATTAATGCTGGGGTTCTTTTGATGTGTGGCTCATCATACAACATGTCTCAGCTTAGTGCTTCATTTCTATTTTCCAATTTTCTTATTTTAAAAGACAATCTGGAAATCAGCACATGTATTCCTCTTTTAAGTTTCTACTTGGGCAAGGACAAAATGGCTCAGTGGGTTGTGATGATACTTTGCCAATAGGAGGCCCAAGAATAATTTCAGCACCACATGGTCTCTGGACACCATTAGAAGTTACCTTGAACACACAGCTGAGAGTAATCCCCAAGTCCTGCCAGGTGTGCTACCAGCAATCATATACCAGAAAGCCTAGATCTGGAAATTGATTTTGATTATGTAACTTCATTGGCTTGGAAACAATACCTGTATGCCTTTCTTTTGGATGGCGACTCCCCAGATGGTATACCTCCATCTGGAGACACAGGGCCTGCTTATTCCATGCTTGGGCTCAACAGCCTGCAGGATATGAGTGTTGGGGCCACAGAACAGCCCTGGGTGGTGCCTACCAGAGATCAGATGCTGTGTTTTATGCATACAAGATACACACACCTCTGTGGCACTATCTTTCTGCCCAAGGCACTTTTCTATTAAGTACAAGACAGTGGAACATCAAAGCTGCTTCAAGATTGTGTGCTCCAAATAGAAAATTGCACATTCATATTCATAGCGTGCGCTCAGGCTTAAAGCCTGGTATTGGTGATGTTGAATCGAGTTGGGGGAGTTGTAGCTGATGCCTTTGCAATCTAGGTGACCTTCTCTGTGCAATGAATGCTAGGTGCAGTAAATGTACTTGTCCCCTCTTCTTGGGTACAGTCTGTAAAGGCTTAGATATATTTTGAGATATATTTTGCTGTGTTATCTAGGTCTGTAGAGTATTTTGTATTTATTTTATGTATTGTATTTATTTTGTATTTAGAAATAAATGATCTTGAAGGGGAGGCCAAAGAAGACAGTTGGATAGTGACAGTTGGAGAGAAAGGATAAAAGGGGGGAGGGGACAGACGGAGGGGGCCTAGGCAGAAAGAGAGATTAGGGGAGACAGGGAGAGAAAGAAGAGAAAGAGAGATGGAAAGAGACAGGGAGAAAAAGAAGGAAGAAAGAGAGATGGGGAGAGACAGGGGGACTAAGAGAATAAGGAAAAGGGCCCACAGAAAGGAGACGTATAGAGAATAAGAATAGCTGAGACAGGGAGACTAATAGAGAATAAGAATAAGAAATATAGTCATACAGAGAAGAAGATACAGTAGATTAGACAGAGAAGAATACGATAGATACAAAGAGAAGAAGAAAAAGAACACAAAATATTAGATAAATAAACAGAGAAGAAAAGGGAAGAGACAGAGAAGAAGGATGGATTTACTCAACCACATTTTCACGCAACATAGGTCCACCCTTTTTTCTTCCTTTTTCTTCTCTACCATTCATATACAGGCATTGTGACATCACAATACTTCTAATGACACTCACTGTGCATGATGTACCATTCCAGCACCATGCTCAACACCATTGACCCCAAGGATCTATCCCCTGTACCCGGATTCAGTTCAGTAGACAAAATGTTCAGTGTGAAAGCCTTTGGCCATTGTAGTTCTCTCACTCAGCCCCTTTTTGTGGGCTAGGTCATGACGTGCTTTATGGAAGTCATCTCATAAGAAGGCCAGCTCATCTGAGTCTCATTGTTTTCCCTTACAGAACAGACCAGGAAATCCAGACCTATACCATTGCGGTGATCAACGCTCTGTTCCTCAAGGCCCCAGATGAGAAAAGGCAGGTCAGTACATGACTTTGGTCTGAGATCCTCCAGAGATGAAACCTGGGTGGGTCATCACAGAGATTTGGGTCCCCCACTGCTCTGAGTTGGCAGACTCATGGGAGCCAGATGGACATGGTGGAACTCTGTGAAGAGGTAGGAGCATCCAGCCTTGATCAAGGTTTTTCTGAAAGGCTCAGTGGAAGGAAGCAGAGAGGAGAGAATCCAGTTAGTGGGAAGCATTCTCTGCTGAAGGCCACACAGAGAGTCCAGGGCTCTTTTATCTTTGCATGCAAAGCAAAGGCGGGTCCTATCAGCCTGAAGAAAAATAGATGTACCACAGGAGAGGTGACCAAAAAGCAGGCAATTTACAGTGCAAGCAGGGGAAGAAATGGGTACACTTCTGGACCAGATTAGAAGCTGTGCTCTAGGCCAGAGGTGCTTTGTTTGACCATATTTTTTTGTGTTGTAGGCCAGAAACTTGATCATATGTTTCCTCTCTCCTGTATCAACATGAGCAAAGAGCTCATGTGAGACTGGTGAGCCATGTCAAGGGGCTTATGGACAGACTTTGCAAGCTAGAACCCAGAGTTTGATCCCTAGCAACACATTGCCCCCCAAACATGGTGGGCATGATCACCAAGCACTGAGCAGTGAGGCCCCTAAACACTAGGGAATGTGACTCTAAAACCAACAGGGGACCAGAGATATAGGATAGCCTGGAAGGAACTTGCCTTATATGTGGCCAACCTTGGTTCAATGCCTGGCATGACATATGGTCGCCCAAGCTCCCCAGGAACAATCCCTTAGCACAGAGCATTAAATAAATCCTGAGCACTGCTGGTTTTGACCCCTAACTAAGGAGGACTGTAAAGAGGACAGGAAGGATGTATAGAAATGGCTGGACATATGAGCTCTTTGGATCATTTTAACTGTTCTAAGGAACTCGCTGTAGAAGGATGTAGGAATAGGACGGTAGAATGTGGCATGTGCTGGGACACTGTCAAGAATTAGACTCATTTCTTTTTTCTTATTTTTTGAGCAGGGTTTTTAGATATTGGTGATTAATGGAAAGATTTCTGGGTTGTCCTTCAGGGTTGTGTGCTGGTTCCCAGAAGTCTTGTTTTGCAGAGAGTGGGATTCCTTTGTGCAATTTTTTTTTACTCTTTGCTAGTACTCTTTGCCTGTACAGACTCCCCAAGCTTGTACTCTAATGTTTGTTTGGTTCTTTTTCTAATTAGTTCATTAGTTCATTTTCTAATTCTTGTTCTTTTAAGCTTGGGGATATCCAAGCTGCGGTCAGTAGTGACACAAGTTGCTGGGGTTAGGGGACGGTGCATATATTGTATCTGGGATTAAAGAGGATTAAAGAGTACTGGTGGCTGCAGCCATATGCAAGGCAAGTTCCCTACTTCCTGCACTATCTCTCGGGGCTTCTAGGCTCGGATTTCCCATTTTCATTGAGTTGGTGGGTGAGCTGCTCCTTTCATAAAGGAAGCTGCTAACTTCTCCAACTCCACAACTCTCAGATAGCTACAGTATATTACTGAGAATGTCCATAGAGTACTTGACCTTTCTATGGGCCAGACATGTGAGGTCCAGCCAAACTATAAAGATTTTGAGTGCAGAACTGGAATTCAAGAAGCCTGCACTGTGGTTTGACCAGCCAGGACTTTTCTTTGCCCTGTGATGGTTGAATTCAAAGAAATGAAAACTTCTCCATCCCAGGCCAGTGACTTCATTTGATCTCTGAGTCTAGACTCCAGAAAGATCCTTTCATTACTGTCCATGTGAACATTGCTGCTCTTCTACTGAATTGGATCAAATGACCTTGTTGAAATAGGGATTTGGATGTCATTCAAAGTGCATTGACTTCAGGAATGAAAATTTATTATAATGTCAGTAGAATATTAGGTTCAAATTCGGGGACTCAAACTCTCTCTATTTTTAAATTAGTATTAGACTGACATGACAGTTTGATCATTTATTGTTACCATCATTTGAGAAAGTGGCCAAAATGAGAAGAAAATGGAAATAATTTTGCACAAAATGTACAGAATAAGTTTGTTTTTGAGATATAAATAGTTAAAAGGTACTTAGCTGTCTATAGAAAATTAGCATGAACTTTCCAGAATGATTTCAGAAGAATCAATGCCTATTTATCAAGAATATAAAAAAAATCCCTTTGAAATGGGTTTTCCTAAGAAATATAATATTTGTGTTTTAATTTTATAAATACTTCCAATACATTGAGATGAATCTTAATATTCTTTCAAATTTGTGTAAAACCTTGATTTTATTTACTTTTTAGACTTCTTAAAATCTTTTATTTTTTATTTTTTTAAATAATAATATCTTTATTTGCACTGGTGAAGGGGGGTGTTCTTTTTTATGGCTGAACCCCAACTACAAACAAGTTTGTAACCTTGATTTTATTTCTAAACGTCCCTAGAGGTCTGTGACACAGAAAATTAATCTAGTTGGCAGTAACATCTGCTTTGTTTATTCCACTTATTTTAGTGGCTATGTTCTGAAAAAGAAGGTTTTGCAAACTAGGAAGTTTAGCAAAGTTTTTCAGCAAAATTCATATAGTTTAGAGTTTTTTGTGCTTTGTGCCAGACTCAGTGTTACATATCTTGATATTTTATTCAATTATCCTGTCAAATAGAAAACCATATGATTTTGATATTTCAAGTTAGAAAATTGAGAGTCCTGGAATATAAGGAATCAAACATTTGAGTAGAATGCTCCTAGAATCTCAGTCTATACTGTCTTATTTACAAATTATCTTTGTGAACATCAGTCACAGAGGTGCTGTCACCTGCTGAACACTCTGATATTTATCTATTAAAGAATTTGAATTGGTGCCAGAGAGATAGTACAGTGGGCAAGGTGTTTACCTTGCACACCATTGTCTGATTCTATGCATTCCATATGGTCCCCAGAGACCACCACGAGTAGTCCCTGAGCATAGAGCCAGGAGTAATCCCTGACTACATCTGAGTATAGCTCAAAAGCAAAAGGCATCTTGAAAGCCAGGAGAATTTCATGTCTGCTTTCTCCCTCCTCCAGTTAGATTCAAGTGGTATATAAACATTTATTTATGAACTGGTAGGACTATATCTTAATTTGGGCGTTTCTAAATCAGATAAATTCCAAATTAGTAAAAAAAAATTGTATATATTGATTTTAATTTCTTTTTCTAACATGAAGCATCTCATATTCTTAGGGTGGGTGGGTGTTTATTTCAAACTATGTGAGATGGGTATAGAAGTCTTCTAAATACCAGTTTTATATCTACTTTTGTGGAAGAAAAATACCATCAGATTATATTTTTATTTACTTAACTAGCAGATCCAAAAGTATTTTTGTTCTTTTGTTTGTTTTTGTTCTGTATTTTCTGAGTTAGGTTCAAGAGGGAGAACACTGGATGGCTTGGAATATGGAACCCTTTTAGCACCCTGCATCATTTTCCTTTAAAGAGGGAGGTCTTCCTTTTCTAAACCATCTGATATGGGGGATCTTACCCAATCTCTGAGCAAAAAAATGTCTCTCCTTGTTTGGTGGGGGATAAGGGTGGTGTTAGGTGCACAAACAAACCTTTTCTGCTGAAGGCTTGCCATTTCCATTATTCAATTTATTTTCACAGAAAATGTGTTAGATTTCTCTGATTTTGATAGGCATTATTTTTATATGATTTAAAGTATTTTGTTGACAGATTAGACAGCACAGCTTGCAAAGGAAGAAAGCTGATGAACTCCCAACTTGCATCCCCAGAGAGACAAAGACTTCCTACTTTGTCATAGTTTCACCTTCAGACATCAGTGTTCATTATATGCTACTATGTTACGTACATTATTAAAACTGCTTTTAAAATAAGATTTTGTGGACATCTTTGCAGGCAATATATAAGCATCTCTCCACAGACCAAATAATTGCTTAAACAATTACTTAATATTGAATTAAAAGTAATCCATGATGTACAAAGGATTTTCATATTTCCTACCCTCACAGTAAGCTCTTATTTATTCAGAATAAGTAGAATCTGTTAATTCATTCTTTAATCAAATGTTTATTATCTACCATGATCCAAACATTTTTTGTGGGCTTGGAACATAAATATAATATGAATTGTCTCAGAGCCTTGGCTCTACCCAGATTCTTCAACAAAAGATAAATAGTGTAACAGAAGATAATTGCTCTAGTAATGTTAGAAATATATCATCCATTATAAGTTATTTAAAACTTTTATGAATCGATGGTTCTAAAATGGGCACAGAAAATTGGGGGGGGGATAAATAGGCAATCATTTCATTTTATAAAAATAAAAGAATTTGAAAGATTGAAAGCCCTTTCTGATTTTTGTCTAGCCCATGGAAAATTTTCTATTTCCATCTATCAGGAGGAAAATTCTGTCCCTATGTACCATTTGAAAGTCAGTCCTGTATGGCCATTGAATTTCCTTCTTAATATGTCATTTTCTTTGCTTTCTCATGTTCCAGAGAGTAGGTAAGGAGTCAGAATTGCCTTTTGGCTTTAATGCCATTCTGAGGCACCATGAGTTACAATACCATGCATACAATGTGCCAACACAAGTGAACCTTTGGAATGACCCTCCAGTATTTACATGCTTTTTCTCTTCAATGTGGTGGGCCAGCAGGGGCATTGCCGTCGCTGTAACCTCTAACAGAGTCCTCTGAATTCCCACCCTTCTCTCCTGCTTGCTCTCCCTACGGTGGTGGTGATGACACCTGACACCCTTAGGTCGGTGTAGAGAGCAGTGTGGACATCCTTGAGTGTCCTCTGACTGTAAGTCCTACATTTCCATTCTGCTCCCACCCTGCACTGCCTGTGTCTCCTCATACTTCCTCCACCTGGTTTTGATTCTCTGCTTTCTGCTAGTTTATTTTACCCTGGATTGCATTCATGATTCTGTCTCTGTATAGTAGCTTAGTTATTTCTCTAATCAATAGAATAGCAAATATCCCCCTCATCAAAAAAGCAACATTTGGATATTATCCTGAATATGAGCAGTATTTTTGCTTTCAAACATTTGCATCCATTTGTCTTTATTTTCTCTTATTATCTGTTGGCCAATATTTAGAGATGCCATCTGTAAATCATTGCATTGACTAAAATCACCTGCAAAGCTTCCACAGCCATCAGTAGACCAAAGCACTCTGCTTACCTTGCCAAAATGAGGCATGAAGTGGGGCGAGTGAGCAGCTGAGGTCATCACCTGCCCACATATTCGTCCTTCACTCGGAAACCCTGTGATTCACTCCATAGCCTGTGGTCAAGTCCTAAGGTAGCTACTACTTATTCTTTGCGCTTTTTTTTTTTTTGCAGATTAAGATGGAAATAGAAGGCAGTTTTTAAAACGAGGTGCTCTATTATTCGATTTTCACTGGGGCATGCCATTCTCCTCCTGAAATCTCTCTGCATCCATGGCGTCTAAGAAAATGGACGAGTCTTTTCAATGGAGCCTGCATTCAGCTCCCCCTGGAGGAAGGATATTCTTTTTTTATTTTAGTAACATAAATTATTTAATTTAATCATCATGAAATATACACGGTTACGAAGTTGTTCATGGCTGAGTTTCATTCATATAGTGTCTAACAATTTCACCAGTGCAATTTTCTGCCACAAGTGTCCTTGTTTACTCCCGACTCTCTCCCCTGACTATGGGAGACATATTTTCTTGTCTCTCTTTTTTTCTTTAGAAAATAATGTTACTGAAGGGATATCATTTATATTACTTTACTTTCTTTCAGCACTCAGTTCTTGTTCAACATGATCATTTTCCTTATCATTGTCATAGGGGTACCTTCCCTGCCCTAACTGTACTCTTCCACTACTTGTGACAAACTTACAACCTTAGCCTGGTCCTTCCGGCCCTCATCTCTATTGTTCTGGGAATTATTATCGTACTTTTTTTTTTTAATATCCCAATAATGAGTGGGAGCTATCTATGTCTATCCCTCTCCCTATGACTCATTTTGCTCAGCATAATACACTTTCTAACCTGGATGGAAGATAATTTTGAAAAACAAAAACAAAAACCAAGCATGGAATAAATTTGCAGGTGTTGTATTTCCTTCTTTGACTTTGCAACATTCAAAAAATAATTGAAATATGGCCTCCCGTGTGAGTCCATTATTTCATGAGAAATACTGCTGATATCCAGTTAGGAAACCAATCCAGAATTGAGAGGCATTTGGTGCCAAGTTGAAATGAAGTTTTCTAACCAAAGCCTTTCTGTGGGCTTGTTTTTATTTTAACAGGAGATGGCGAATATTTTGGCTCAGAAACAGCTCCGTTCTATCATCTTAACAGTGAGTGCCGCTGTCTTCTAACTGCAACCTTGGGGAGAAGTGATCCATTGTATTTACTCTGTCCTCTGGGCTTCATTTTTGGGGTGGTCTGTGTGTTGCTCCTGTGGTGAGGCTGTAAAATAGAATGGAGGGAAAAGTAGCTTTTGGAGTTTGGAGTAACACTTTCCCACATTTGATGGAAAGGAAGGGTTTCCGGAAAATTCTAGAAGGAGAGGACAAGGAAATATAATCTAGCAGTTGGAAATCTCTCAGCAGGGAGGTTTATTGCATACACTGTGATGTTAGCTTTTATTTGAGGAAATCAAGGACTTTTTGACAAAAAAGTCCCTGCCAGCTTGAATATTTAGAAAGAAATCAAATAGCATTTTATCCAGATTCCTATTTACTACTTGACTTATAGCTGAGGACTGAAAGAGGCATACATATATGGTTGACTTCTCTGCTCATTGGTAATTAATCTCTCTCTTCTTTCATTCTCCTTGACTATTTCCTTCTCCCTCCCCTTCTCTCACTCCTCCCCTTTCACTTTCTACCACAGACACACATACCAGTACAATGAGGCCATTAAGCATTAAGATCTCAAGAGAGCAAACAAAATAAAAGTTCTGAAATTTAATGCCATTTTATCACCCTCATTTCTAATGTTTTTCCCTACAAATTGCCTCCATTTCTAATAATTACCCTCTGAAGGATTAGGAGGAGGTGCTCAAACTCAGTCCACTAGCCGGAGTCTTGTGGTAGTAAAAAAAAAAATTTATTATAAATCTAAATAAAATGTATTTATTTAATAAATAAATTATTGACAAACATAAAAATAAAAAGTAAACTAGTTGTAGAAAACTACGAATTTTATGGTTTTTAGAACTGTGATAGATGATATAATAGTCTGCATATTAAAAAATAAGGGTATATTGTGACACTTAGAAACTCACAAACACCATTTACAAGAAATAGAAAAATATTAAAATATAAATTTTAAATTTATCCACAAGTTTTAAATAGTAAAATATATAAATAATGACAACTTATGCAATAAAGGGGAAATTATCAATTAAAGATATTAAAATATGCACTGAGTATTATTATGAGTATAAATACAGAAATTCTTTCAAACTATATGTGCATGAATTCAATAATATAAAACTGATCATTACTAAGTAGGAATATAGAAAAAAAAATGGAGCTGCCATATGATCTAGAAATTTCCCTTCTGAGCATACATACTTTAAAATGTATTGAGAATTTCCAAGAGCTATCTGCATTCCATGTTTAGAAAAGCATCATTTCCATACATGAAAAAGTCAGGATAT
>PVKC010005765.1:22110-32571 GCA_004027635.1 Crocidura indochinensis | reverse complement strand
CACCAGCAGTGGATAAGAGTTCCTTTCTCTCCACATCCCCACCAACACTGTTTGTTCTCATTCTTTGTGATGTGTGCCATTCTCTGTGGTGTGAGGTGGTACCTCATAGTTGTTTTGATTTGCATCTCCCTGATGATTAGCAATGTGGAGCATTTTTTCAAGTGTCTTTTGGCCATTTGTATTTCTTCTTTGTCAAAGTGTCTGTCCATTTCTTCTCCCCATTATTCGATGGGATTAGATGTTTTTTTTTTTCTTGTAAAGTTCTGTCAGTGCCTTGTATATTTTGGAAATTAGCCCCTTATTTGATGGATATTGGGTGAATAGTTTCTCCCACTCAGTGGGAGGCTCTTGTATCCTGGGCACTATTTCCTTTGAGGTGCAGAAGCTTCTCAGCTTAATATATTCCCATCTGTTAATATCTGCTTTCACCTGCTTGGAGAGTGCATTTTCCTCCTTGAATATGTTTGTAGTTTAAATATCCTGGAGTGTTTTGCCTACGTGTTGTTCTATGTATTTTATGGTTTCAGGTCTGATATCAAGGTCTTTCATCCATTTGGATTTCATCTTCGTACATGATGTTAGCTGGGGGTCTAAGTTCAATTTTTTGCAAGTGGCTAGCCAGTTGTGTGGACACCACTTGTTGAAGAGGCTTTCTTTGCTCCATTTAGGATTTCTTGCTCCTTTATCAAAAATTAGGTAACTGTATGTCTGGGGAACACTTTCTGATTATTGAAGCCTATTCCATTCATCTGAGGGCCTGTCCTTATGCCAATACCATGCTGTTTTGATCACTATTGCTTTGTAGTAAAGTTTGAAATTGGGGAAAGTAATTCCTCCCATGTTCTTTTTCCCAATGATTGCTTTCGCTATTCTAAGGTGTTTATTGTTCCAAATGAACTTCAAAAGTGCCTGATCCACTTCTTTGAAGAATGTCGTGGGGATCTTTAGTGGGATCGCATTAAATCTGTATAAAACCTTGGGTAGTATTGCCATTTTGCTGATGTTAATCCTGCCAATCCATGAGCAGGGTATGTGTTTCCATTTCCGTGTATCCTCTCTTATTTCCTGGAGCAGAGTTTTATGGTTTTCTTTGTATAGGTCCTTCACATTTTAAGTCAAGTTGATTCCAAGATATTTGAGTTTGTGTGGCACTATTGTGAATGGGGTTGTTTTCTTAATGTCCATTTCTTCCTTATTACTATTGGTGTATAGAAAGGCCATTGATTTCTGTGTGTTAATTTTGTAGCCTGCCACCTTGCTATATGAGTCTATTGTTTCTAGAAGCTTTTTGGTAGAGTTTTGCTGGGTACAGTATTCTAGGTGAAGCATTCATTTCATTCAGTCTTGTCACAATATCCCACCACAGCTTTCTGGCCTTGAGTGTTTCTGGTGACAGGTCTACTGTAACTCTCAAGGATGCTCCCTTGAATGTAATTTCATTTTTTGATCTTGCTGTTTGCAGAATTATGTCTATCTGTGAGATTTGTCATTGTGACTAGGATGTGTCTTGGGGTATTTTTTCTGGGGTTTCTTTTGGTTGTTACTCTTCGGGCATGCAAGATTTGATCACATATATTCTTTAGTTCTGGAAGTTTCTCTTTAATGGTGTTCTTGACCGTTGATTCTTCCTGGAAATTTTCTTCCTGGGTCTCTGGGACTCCAATGATTCTTAAGTTGTTTCTGTTGATCTTATCATAGACTTCTATTTTCACCTGTTCCCATTCTTTGACTATTTTTTCCATTGTCTGTTCATTTGTTTTAAGTTTTTTTTTTCCAATCTCTCCCGCTGTATGGAGTTGTTATTTATCTCATCTTCCACAGCACCAATTCTATTCTCAGCTTCTTCTACCCTGGTGTTGAGATCATCTATTTTACCATTCAATTCATTTACTGAGTTTTTCAGGCCTGTTAGTTGACATGCTATTTCAGTTTGGAGTTTTGTGATCTGTCATCATATTTTCTTGGTTCCTATTAGTGTTCTGTTCAACTCGGTCCATGGTTTCTTTGAGTTCTTTCAGCATCTTCCATATTGCTTTTCTAAAGTCCTTATCTGAGAGATTGATTAGTTTGTTGGTCATTATCTGGTCATCAGAATTGTCATCTTCATTCTCTATGTCTGATGCTGGTCTGCGTTGTTTCCCATTGTCACACTTGTATTGTGTGTTTTTCTACATGTTGCGGTGGTATTCATTGGTAAATAAGTGCACTGCCAGACTCCCCTGGTTCCACCCTTTTCGGGTGTGTCAATTTACCTACAAGGAAGTGGAGTCCTCCGTGGATGAGGCCTCTCAAAGGATCAAATCTTGGGCCTAGGCACACAGCAGAGAAGACTGTCCAGACAGAAATGCTGGGCTTCAGTGATCCAGCACAGTCATTAGTGTGATTTTTTCTCTTCTTTTTGCGATGATGTTCTTTCCTTAGAAAGAGTGCATGGCCACATAGCGAAGTGGAGCCAAAGTGCTCTTCTGCAGCCTCTTTTCAGCCCACTCCCAAGAGGTCTGGACGACAGGAGAGGACAAATAATCACAAAGATATGACTCACAGTTCTTTTCAGTCAGCCCCACTAGGCAGGCGTGGATTCTCAGAAATTCCCAGCCTCAATACAATTTTTCACTCAAAAATTCTGCCTGACTAATTCACCCTCTATATATAATTCATATCTCTAACAGCATGCCCAATTCCTATTTGTGCTATCATTTGTTATTAAGGGGTTGGTCTAAATAGATTTAGTTCATTTGTAGAGGAGGTGGGGAACTGGAGGGACTAAGAAAGAGAATCAAGAAGAGAAGATATGAGGAGAAAGCACAAGAGAAAGAAAAATGAATAATTTATTTTGACAAGGATGGTTGAACTATACTATAGTCCTTGGAGTTACTTCCAGCTCTGACTCATGGAAATGTTTGGGGTACCATATTGGGATGGGGGTTAAATCCTGGGTCTTTTTTTTTTTTTGCAAAATATGTGCCCAGCCCATCATTTGACTCTTTGTTGATATTGTGTTTAAAATTAAAAAAAATAAGACAGACATTTTGTCCATATTATATGCTAGAGAGAACAAAGGTTGAATGAAGGATAAAATAAATTATTCAAGATATTTTGGCTGTTTTTAGCATTTAAATAGAATTTAGGCTGATAGACCTTTATATTCCAAAATCTTACTAATTACTTCACCTGGACAATAATCCTTTGTCCAAACATTCCAAAATGATTTGAGAATTCTTGAGAGCTAGATGAAATGTACATACTTTTTTTTTTTTTTTTTTTTTTTTTAGTTTTTGGGCCACACCCGGCGGTGCTCAGGGGTTACTCCTGGCTGTCTGCTCAGAAATCGCTCCTGGCAGGCACGGGGGGACCATATGGAACACCGGGATTCGAACCAACCACCTTTTGGTCCTGGATCGGCTGCTTGCAAGGCAAACACCGCTGTGCTATCTCTCCGGGTCCCAAATGTACATACTTTTGAGAGATTTAAAATAATAGATAGGGCACCCTGCTGAATGTCTTATGGTGACTATGAAGTGAAATATGGAAGCTGGAAGCCAACTTTAAGAGGTTGTTGCCAGAGTGTCCAGTGTGATTATGGCTCTGCTTGACTCTCCTTTCTGCCTCTTCAAGGCCAAATTAAAATGATCCCAGTTAACCAGTTCTGGGCACTATAATAGCTTTAAATACATGTTCTAAAGTAAAGTACTCTCTTGCAACTCCTTATTAGCCTGCTCCTGGTGGGAGACCTTCTACTAATGCCAGTGATTTTTCTCTGGGAGCTCTTAAGAGGACTGATCCCTAGGATGCTTATGATGTCCATTAGAAATTATATGATTATTCCTTTATTTCAGAAAGATACCTTGTGTCCCTCAAATAAATGTAAAGCTGAATGTTCTAGATGGAAAAGAGCTCCCAGGGTTTTATATTATTCTGGGGACTATTTATTCTTTTATTTTAACTTTCTTTAACTCTCTAGGACTACAGAATCTCCTTTAAATGGTTGCCTGTTCCAGCTAGGACAAATGTCTGTGACAAAGTCTCTTATTAGTTTCAATCCAATAGTGCTAAGATTTCCTTTCCATTGTGAACAGGTTGCAATGTGAACCCAGATTAATAGGAAATGAGTTGGCCGACTCTGATCTATTAGTAAAATATCAATGCAAAATAACCTACTCAAGTATTCCACAAAAAGAACTTTCTTTATACAAGCTTTTTTCATCTACATTTATAAACTTAATTTGGTTATGAAGTAGTCAGAATTAATAAAATTATGATTTATAGTTTAATATACGAGGAGTATTTGTTTATTTTTTGTATCTAATAAAATATTTTGATCTGAAGTATTTCCAAAACAAGACTCATCTAAATATGTTTTAATATGTTAAAACTATTTATTATTTTTCATTAAGATTGAAAAATATTATAAATTTTGGACTCAGGGAGGTAGCTAAAGTGGCTGAACAGTTGCTTTGCATATAAGAAGCTCATGTCTGAATCCCAACACTGCATTTTTGAGCACCTCAGTGAGTGAACCCCAAGCACAGAGCCAGAACTATCCACTGAGCACTTCTCAGTATGGATGCAAAATAATAACAAAACTACTACAAAATCAAAAGTTAACAAAAAGAAAAAAAGCTACAAAATAAAAATGATAGATAATTCTTTTGAAGTAAGCCATTACATAGGATATGCTATAAATTTTATACCAGAAAGATAAAAATATAAGTCACAATGTCACCAGATTAACTGCTGAGAAAATGGGAATGATCAGAAGTAGCCCTTCAACAAATGGCAGCAATAACAACTATTAATAAAATGCAAGTGCTATACCAATAAGGTAACACTAAGAGAAAATAATTTTGATCCTAATTTTTCAGTTACATTAGAGAGTTGCTTATATGTAAAGCAGATTTTTTTGTGGTTAACAAGTCTACACTATTGCTCTGTCTCATAATTTTCAACTCTTCATCTATGTTTCTCTTTTTGAAGATTTTGTGTTCAAGTGAAAAATAGCTATTTTAACAAATCTTGGACTTTCAATAGACTCAATAAAAATCATTTTATCCTTGTGGCAAAGTTTGGTCAGTAGCTTTCCATATGATTTTTCAGAGAAAAAAATCTACTTCCATGATATACATACACCTGCCTTTAGTAGTCATTGCACTTTTATTCAGTTGGTAGAGGAATAAAAAGAGCAAAGGGATCAAAGTACTGGGTGACAGTGGGGAGGTTTCCCTTATGATCCACTTTTTAAAATGGCATGCCTCAATGTTGTTCATATTCTATTAGCTAAAACTCAGCCACACCAACTCACTCTATATGTAAAAGGCTAGTAAATGTGTGAGCCCTATGCTAACTAGGAAAAGAATGAGGGCAGTGTAGGTAAGAGTTTAAGCTTTGCATGTATTAGGTTATGAGCTCAATAGCTCAATATCTAGTACCACAATAAAATAAAATAAAAACAGATTAAAAAGTCAGTAAGAAACACTTTGCAAAAACTCATTCTAAAATGTATTTCTAATTTTTTTCAGTGAACAGAAATTATTACACAAATCAGATAATAAACATATATGATAAATGTGTCCTGTAATTGGGTTCTTCAACCCATTCATACCAGTAGACCAGGTGTGAGCTCTCTCCTCTCCTGCAAAATGAAGCAGTTATAATCAAAGTGGGGGGACCAATGGTTTTCAAACTTTTAACACTTGTTTATTTACACTGGTCCACAAACTAGTGGTTGAAGAAAGTTGCTGCAATGACATAACAATGACCAGTGTTAAATTAGGATTACCATCCTGATGATCACATATAATCACATAACTCTTTACGGGCTGAAGCGGTGGCGTAAGGCATAAGGCAGGGGTCTCAAACCCAATTTACCTGGGGCCGCAGGAGGCAAAGTTGGGGTGAGGCAGGGCCGCAAAAGGGATTTCACAAAAAAAAAATAGTCCTCAAACGTCATTATTAACAGTTTTAATTATTTCTTCTAATATGAATAAAACATTGAGTGAAGATCATGAACAGTTCTTCTGAACATGGCATCTTTTGCCTATTCCTTGCTGCCAGAGACTTGACAGCGCTTCTTCTCACAAATCTGAACCATATTTGGCTTTAGAAAAGAAGCAGTTGAGACCCTCAGTAAGACTTGAAGATGATCATCATTAAGTCTAGACCTGTACTTTGACTTATTGAAATTCAATGTGGAGAATAACTTTTCACACAAATATGTGCTCCCAAAAAGGCACATGTTCATTCGGGACAGCTCAGGGCAGATTGGGGGGGGGCAATTCTCTCAAAAAATTGCCCATGCATATCTCCCTGAACTTGGATTTGATATCAGAGTTGCATTGCAGGTCAATGAGGTCCACTTGAAGCACAGGAGGGACATCTTGCACATCAAAGGAAATGGGGTACACAAAAATTTGGAAAGTGACTCTGTGCTTTATTTTTATTTTTTATTTTTTTTGGTTTTTGGGTCACACCCGGCAGCGCTCAGGGGTTACTCCTGGCTCCATGCTCAGAAATTGCTCCTGGCAGGCACGGGGGACCATATGGGGATTTGAACCGATGGCCTTTTGCATGAAAGGCAAATGCCTTACCTCCATGCTATCTCCTGGGCCCCTGTGCTTTTTAAAGTCTGCAAATCTGTGATCAAATTCCTTCTCTAGCTTAAAAATAGCATCAACATATTTCTCACCACTGAATGGTATGCCTGTATCCAAAAGTTCCTTGCATGTTGGGAAATGGCAAAGGTTTGTCTGAGAGAGCTGGGATTTCCATAGCACAAGTTTTGTAGAGAATGCTCTCACATTATCATAGGCAGCACTGATAAGCTGCCCCAGGCCTTGTAACATCTTGTTTAGTACATTCAGCTTATGTGTGATGTCAACAAGAGAAGCTAAGTCCATGAGCCATTTGTGATCACTCAACTCAGAAACAGCATTCCCATCCTTCTCCATGAAGGCTTTCACTTCTCTCAACTCAAAAAATCTTTTCAGGACATTTCCCCTGCTGAGCCGATGTACCTCAGTGAAATAGAGCACATCTCCTTATTCTGACTCCATTTCCTCTAAAAAAAAGCACGGAACCTCCTGTGCCTTAAGCCCCTGGATCTGATTTGGTTGATGCATTTCATAACAACAGACATCACATTGTCACACGGCAGGCATTTACTGCAAAGGGCCTGCTGGTGGATAATGCAGTGAAGAGCAATGGCCTCTCTACACCCTCCTCTTCAATTTTTTTTGAACAAGTGCCACCAGTCCATTTTTCCTCCCTGTCATCGATGTCATTCTGTAGTAATCAGGCCTTATGATTGGCTTGGATGGTGGATGGAGGCCTCTGTCTTTAGGCTCTGGACCATGTGGCTCCACAACTCCCATTTACCGTCAGGTCTGGAAGTTCATGAGAGTGGCAGGTAGAAATCTCACTCACATGCAGGCTTCAGGAAGTAACAGCTTTATTCATCTTAGCCACCACATGTGTGGCCTATATCATAAAGCCTAAGCCCTCAATCCTTCTAGCCAAGGCCTTATATCCTTTCCCCAGACCCCTCCCAGGAACTGGGCGAGGTCTGTAGGTAAAGTTACAGGTCATCTCCGTTTTCCAAGACCCCACCCAGAAATGGGCTGGTCTCAGGTAGTTACCTATACTCCGGGGTACAGCTAGAGCGCTCCATTGGTTATTATTCCAACAAACCTCTTCCATGGCAAACCTGCATTCTCAATGGCATCACACAGATACCGAAATATCTCATTAGTGGTGGTCTGGCCATGCATTGGAATTATTGTGAGCAGCTCATCTGTCAATTCAAAATTGCAATCAACATAATGGACATAAATTGTGAGCTTTGTAGTGTCTGTTATATCTGTGACCTCATCAAGAGCAACTGAGTATGCACCAAAACATTTGCCTTTCTCACACAGTTGATGATAGATGTAACTTGACATGTCAGAAATGTGCTCTGCCACAATGTTGGCAGAAAGGTTGATTTTGCTAAACTGATCTTTCTTTTCTGGACAGATAATACTTGCAGCCTATAACATGCATTTTTTTTTAACAAACTCTCCTTCTGTGAATGGTTTCCCTGCCTTAGCAATCATCTCACTAACCATGTAATTAGTTTCGACTGATGCAACATTGTCTTTGGTTGCTTTCTTGAAGAAATCTTGTTGCCTCATTAGACATGCTTTAAGACTGGCAACCTGCTTGGCTCTCTCATTTCCTTGATATTTTGCACATTCCTCAGCATGCTTAGTTGAATAATGTCGTTTCAAGTTGTATTCCTTGTGCACTGCAACTGTCTCTGAGCAAATAAGACATGTGGAGATGCCCCTGTACTCAACAAAGAAATACTGCGTCTCCCACTTGTCCTGAAATTGTCTGTGCTCATCATCAATCTTTCTCTTCACTGCAGGCTTTGATGAAGTCATGATGAAGGTATGACAAAATCTAATTCTGTAATAAACTTCTCTCCCTTCTTTCCCTTAGGCCTCTGATAATGCAAGGGACAGCAGGCAGGTGCATTACGGAAATGGCATCTGTGCTAGGCTCAAAGTATTCGCGATTATTCACTTACCGAATATTCGCAATAAAAAATTGTATTAGTAGAAAAAAATCGCAAAAAATCACACTAAACATATGCATACCCCAAACGGAACTGCTCGGGGTATGCTAATGTTTAATGCGATTTTTTTCTTACTAATGCGATTTTTATTGTGATTATTCAGTAAGCGAATAATCACAAGTACTGTGATATTTGAAGGCCGGTTGAGGGCCACAAAATGTACGGAGGGCCTCAAATGGTTCACGGACCGTGAGTTTGAGACCCCTGGTTAAGGCATCTGCCTTGCACACTTGCTTAGGACAGACCGCGGTTTGATCCCCCAGCGTCCCATATAGTTCCCCAAGCCAGAAGCAAATTCTAAGCGCATAGCCAGGAGTAACCCTGAGTGTCACCGGGAGTGGTTCCCCCACCCCCCCCCAAAAAAAAACCTCTTTAGATTGTAGTCACATAACTGTTTAGATTGTAGTTGAAATTAAAATACCAAATGATAATTCGACATTGAAAACCCCAATTCTATAAGAGGATATATACAGTCCCAAAGGTCTTAAGTCCAAAATTTAAAAAGTAAAATTTTAAGAACTAAAGACTTAGTTATTGGAATTAAATCTCCATTCTACTCAGACTTGAGTGTTCTCACCTTCTGACCATGCTGTTAAAGTGTCTAGAACACTTCACTCAATTCTTTTCTGAAAGCAACATATTTTCTATTGACTGTCTAATAGTCCCAACTATAGAAAGGCTTCCTAGCCTTCCTCTCTTCCATAATTTCCAATTTTGCAGACTTCTAACACGGAACCCACAATTTATTCATATTATGGTTTAATTTGTCTTTATCTGGCTTATCTCCTCAAAGAATTTTTTGGGATGAGAGATAGTACAGTGGTTAGGGTGCATGTGTAGCATGTGCTATACCTGGTTTCTATTTCTGGCACTACAGTGATGCCTAAAGTAGAATAGCCCAGAAGGCCTTTGAGCACTATGGGGATAACCTGGGTAATGCCTGGTACCTTAGAGCCTGAGTAACTTTGCTTCCATGCTTGAATTGCAGACTTGATTGACTGAGAATCACTAGTGGGCTCTTGGATCTTTTGAAAACTGTTTAGGGGTCCTACCAGACTCCATGTCTCAGATTCTGAAGGAAATTTTTACTCTAATAAGTAGAAAAAAATGACAGAATACATTTTGTGAGGGGGATCCATACCCTGGAGTGCTCAGTAAGCTAGGACTTACTACTAGTTCTGTTATTAGATATACTTCTAGTGGTGCTCCAGGGACTATTTTGTATGAGAGTTGCAGAATGGGCCACTCCCCTGTAATCAATTGCATTCTGAGTAAAACACTTAAATTATTTACTATTTCTCTGGTTATAGAATGCTGGTTTTTAAAGATTAGTTAATTGACCATCTAATATTTTTTTGAGTATGCCTTTTCTTCTGGGGGGTACATCTGGCAAAGCTCAGGGTTTACTCCTGGCTCTGCACTCAGGAATTACTCCTGGCAGTGATAGGAGTACCATATAGGATGTTGGAGATCAAACCTTGATTGACTGCATACAAGACAAATCCCACCCTCTGTATTTTCACTACAGCTTTGAATGTGTGTGTTTTTTTTTTTGTTTTTTTTTGTTTTTTTTTTTGGTTTTTGGTTTTTGGACCACACCTGGAGGTGCTCAGGGGTTACTCCTGGTTGTCTGCTCAGAAATAGCTCCTGGCAGGCATGGGGGGACCATATGGAACACTGGGATTCGAACCAACCACCTTTGGTCCTGGATCGGCTGCTTGCAAGGCAAACGCCACTGTGCTATCTGAATGCGTTTTTTTATATTTTAATGTTAAAATGGTTTTGTTTTTATATTTTGTTATATACAGAAAGATATATGTATAGCTATTTCTGTCTCTTTATTTTAATAA
>PVKC010005765.1:0-22010 GCA_004027635.1 Crocidura indochinensis | reverse complement strand
AGCAAAAAATAAATTGTGATTTTTCACTCTGATAAAAATATGACTGAATTTTGTCTTTTCTGTATTTCACTGTATTGTTTTTTAAACACAGAAAGGGAGAAGAGACTCTTTTGTTCAAATGTGTGATCTGAAAGAAAAAGAACTAATGGCATTTGATTAACTATAATCAACTGCCAGTACTTTATTTTAGTAAAGATGGCTTGATGAGTATATACATTTACCAACCAAACATAAAAAACAAGTTAATACTATTTTTGTGACAGATTGTAGGATGTTTCCCACTCTGATTCAATATACAACTTTTTAAATAATATTATCAGAATGAAGAATCACAAACTTCTCTGTAAAGAGTGGTGCCATATTCTTTAGTTTTGACCCTCAAATTTTTATCTATTGTATTTGAAGTTAAGCTTCAATTTTGTGCATCTCATAAACAAGCTCAGCAACTTAATGTTTTTAAAATCTGCTTGCCTGCTTTTCTCTTTGCCAGTTCTATTTAAAGAGCTGTGTAAGCACACTTATCAATAGGATCCTGACTCATATCAGTAATTACAAGCAACAGCAATACTTTTCTCTAAGATGTGCAGTAGTTTTTAAAAACACTAAACAGAATAACATACTTAAGTAGTTGAATTATATTATAGATTGTTCAGAAACAATTTTTTTAAAAATCAATTCATATCATTGTAGGTGAGAAACGAGACACGTCATCTGGTAAATAGAAAATATGACTTTTGAAAATAAGGGAGAAATGGGAAGGTATTGAGAATATCTCCCAGTATAATACTCTTTATTTGTTCACTTTTTGGGGGTTAGAGGTTGAGTTCTTGGGGACTATTCTTGGCTCTGTGCTTGGTATGCTCCTGGTAGTCTTCCAAAGTCCATGTGGTGCTTTAGATTGAACCAGGTCTTTTGTATTCATAAGCTAATTCATGCTGTCACCCCTTGTTTTTAAAGCAATCATTTGAGCATGACTGAATAAATATCAGTTTTTAAATCAAGGGGGTTGATGGAAAAATGTTTCAAAAAGGAAAATATTAAAGGGGGCCAGAGAGATTGGACAGTTGGTAGGACACTTGCCTTAGATACACCTGACTTAGACTCAATCTCCAGCAACCCAGATAGTCCACTTTGAGCTACCAGAACTGATCCCTGAGTACAGAGCCAAGAGTAAGCCATAAATACAGCCTAACAATGGTGTGACTCTATAACAATAGAAAAATATAAAAGGAAGTCTTACTGAAGATAATACAACCCACAATATGTGATAAGGTTTAGTTGCATATTTTCTCATGTGCTTACTTATATGGTCACTGTGAGAATCCAGTCAAATTATGTATGAGGCATTTATGAGCATTACTACTCTATGCTAAAATAAGATGCTGGTTATTACTATTGCCTCCAAAATATAGATGGCTTTTCCTTATTTAATTTTATTTGAATTTATACATATATTTTTAATCTATTAGTCCTTGTCTGCATGTATCAGACATTGTGAGTCTGTAAAACATTCTTTAGAGGGGACTTATATGCAATCCCATCAACTATCTTGTCATTTTGTTTCGGTAAGTAAAAGGCTCCAGATTTTCTCTTGAGGATTTTGCCAGTCTATGTATGTGCCCAGAGAGAATTTTATGAGGAATAAGAATAACTTCACATTAGAACAAGTGGAATAGAAATAGATTTGACAAAATTTTTTTTGAAGTTTCAAACTTGATTTTATTATCAGTAAATGTTAGATTTTATATTTTGTATATTAATATACCTGGAATCATAAATTTCCCAGAAAAAATGAATTTCTCAGGTTGTATGAATGGAAAACATTTAAGTAGACTTGTTCTGAGTCTAGAGAGCACAGGAATTAAGGCCATTGTTGAATCTTTGTTCCTGGGGACAGTGAGGCTTGTGACTGGGTGGGAACAGGGAGGATCCAGTCCCAATCCCCTATACCAAGCTCTAACGAAAGGGGCCTTCTCTCCTCTCCAGCCTTCCCTCAGTCTCCTTCTGGGCTCCAGTGTCATCTCTGCTCAACTACCCTTTGGGGCCAGCCATGTTGGTGCTGGGGGAGGAAATAGGAAACGTCATTCCTTAATCTCTTCTACCAAATGCAAAAGGGGCTTTTGTTTTGGGAATTTCCAAGCATCCTTCTGGGTCCCAGCACCATTGCTGAATTTTCTGTTCCCTGGGGACAGTGAGGCCTGTGACTATGTGGGAACAGGGAGGCTCCAGTCCTAATTTCCTCTACCAAGGTCGAACAAATGGGCCTCCTCTCCTCTCCAGCCTTCTCTCAGTCTTCTGGGTTCCAGTGCCATCACTATTCATCTGCCCTTTAGGGCCAACCAGGTTGGTGCTGTGCTGGGGAGGGAATAGGGAACCTCACTCCTTAATCCCTTCCACCAAACACAAAAGGAGCTGTTTCTTAGGGTCTTTCCCAGCATCCTTCCTTTTTTCCTTTTTCCCCATCAATCCTCATTTTCTAAAACCACACAGATTCTAGCATGTCTTTGTGAATACATTTCAGTTTATATCATAGGCTTCCTGGCAGATTGGATTTTGCACTTCTTTTAATAGCCCAAGAAATTCAGCACTTCAAATCACTAAATGCAAATAGGGGAGCTAAAGAAGATTAGGGAGGATATAGAGGGAAATCTGGCAAATCTCCAAGTCCAATCAAACACCTGAACTTTATAGACTAGGACCTAAAATCAACACTTAATGAGTTAGTAATGGAAATCAAGGAGTCACTAGCCCATGAAATTAAGAAATCTTTATATGAACAATTCAACCAACTCAAAGAAGAACTCTTTCAGAAGATGAGAGAATCCATACCAATGGAACCAAAGGTACTAAAAAGCATATTAGCAGGCCATAATAGAATTAATTATACAGGTGCAGAGTTGCATAGACAAACTTGAAGACAAATTATAAGCAGCTTAAATAAAGTAGTCAAAAAAGAAGGGAGAGACAAAACACTGGAAGAAACTGTAAGGTACTTAATGAACAAAGACTGGAGAAATAATCTCTGAACTTAGGAATTCCAGAAGGGGAAGAAATTGGAAAAAGGAGAAACAAATAGTGAAGGAGATATAGCACCCTTTTGAAAGAGATTTCTCTACAAATTCAAGAAGCAATAATAGTTTCAAACAAAATAGACCATAACAGAACAACACCAAGACATTTAGTAATCCAAATGGCAGAGAGAGAAAGAGAGAGAGAGACAGAAACAGAGACAAAGAGAGAAGAGACTCTTTAAAGCAGTAAGGGAAAAAAAAACCCTCAAGTACAAAGCAAACAACGTAAGAATCAAACCGGATCTTACATTTGAAACAATTCAGGCAAGGAAAGAGTGGAATGACATATTCAAACTACTGATGAAAGAAACTTACAACCTAGAATTCACTACTTAACAAAACTCTCATTTACATGGGAGGGAGGGTCAAAAACATTGTCAGACAAAAAAGAGCTTGCCATATTTGCATTAACCAAACCGACCCTAAGTGAGCTAGTCAAAGAGCAATTACATAAACCAAATCCCCAACAACAACCCTACACAATATAATGGCACAACAGCCCTTTCTGTCAATAGTTTCCTAAAGACAATGGGTTACAATTACCCATCAAGAATGGATACAGAGGCCAGCGAGGTGGCGCTAGAGATGAGGTGTCTGCTTTGCAAGCCCTAGCCAAGGAAGGACCATGGTTCTATCCCCCAGCATCCCATATGGTCCCCCCAAGCCAGGGGCAATTTCTGAGTGCTTAGCCAGGAGTAACCCTGAGCATGGGTAACCCCTGAGCATCAAACAGGTGTGGCCCGAAAAAAAAAAAGAATGGATACAGCTGTTTAGTTTGAGCAGGTATTCAATCAACTGATCTTTATAGCTATCTATAATAATGTTCTATTGCTTTTATCAACAGAAATGTGTGCAGAATGTGTTTGGAAGAACTATAGTGCTCACTATAGTTTTAATGCCTTAATTTTAATATGTTTATAATAACTCCTTGATCTTTTTGTCCACCATGGTAGTTGGAGATATATGTTGGTCACCCCAGCTCCACATCATAATGCTATACTATATTAAGACTCAGAAGACAGGGCTCCTTATCATAATGTCATGACAAAATTTCAATCTATTCATTTTCTACTTTATTATGCCTTTAATATAATCTAATGCTTATGTCCACAGATAGCAATGGAATATGCAACTGCATGCCATGAACTCCTGTAACAGAGCTCATTCATATTAATATTCATTGATTATTCAATTGTAAACTGTTTTCAATTGTTGGTGTTTACCATTATGCCACAATGCTCATAATTTTAGATTGCTTTTAGGAAAGAAAACTAGATGCTCAAGACCTGCTAGTCAATATTTCATGATATAAACTCCTCTTCAGTGCTCATTATCACATCACTTAGTTTTTTAGATTTGAAAATTATGATTGTTTTTAAGAATACTTTATACACAATATAACTCATGAAGTCTTTCTTCAGTGAAGTTTACCCTCACTAACCATGATAGTCCCAGTAAATGGAAAACTCTTCCAACTATCTTGCTATTTGTATATTTTTAAGTGTTCTGTCCCATTTCAGCTGGGTCAGCTTTTCAAGTGTAACCCATGGATAGATCCTCAATGTCTGTCTATGTATGTGCATGAGAGTATGTGTTGGCCATCTCAATGTCTATCTGTAACATTTTGATTGTCTATATTGTCCCTCTCCTGTCATATGTAACCCCTTTTTCCACCCTTTGCTTACCACCTTACAATTTTTTCTAGACCTTTACTCTCTCACCCCCATCTGTTATTTCCCCTCATTTAACCCTTTTTACCCTCAGATCTTAGCTCCTCAGCCCAACCAGCTCCCACAGTGAAAAGATAAATTCTCAGCCTGAGAAAAAGCTGATCCTCCACTGCTACTGATTTGCTCTCAGCGGCCTCTTTACCCCCACTTCCCTTTGCTATGGACCTTTACTTACTACCAGATTCAGTTTCTGAGAAGCCCCTGGCTTGAGAACATTTCCTGATATATAACTGCTGGGAGCCATTTTTTAGAATTCGCATGACCAAATCACAGGCTGACGTTGTATCCCAGATTTTACCCCCTCCCCAGACTATTTCAAAAGACTTCACAGGAACATATGGGTATATATCTTCTTTGAATATTTCTTTAGATGTATTTCCATAATAGGTATAACCCTTATTGAATATCTTCTTCTGTAAAGACAGTTTCCCCCATGTTTTGGTAGTAGGAAATTCTAGTAGGTAAGTTTCTCTAGAGTTTAGAGTTCAAGTTAGAAGCAGGATATGGGGATTGTTGGGCTTGTTGCCTCTGCCCCCCATGTGCACCAGTAATTCCTGTGGCATTGTTCCTTTTTGCATAAGCACATTAAAATGGGGAACTCTTTTATGTGCAAACAAGTTCTTATCTAATAGAGATAGGAACACATAAATTTTATACTGTAATGGGGCCTTCCACCCTGAACACTTGTCATAGTGGTTTGACTTAGGCTTCAGAAGATCAGACATTGACCATTCACCCTTGAACCTTGATACCATCTATGGAAACAACCACAGTTTTCTACACCAGCACCAGGAATCAGACTTCAACCAGGGAAGGCCCTGCTGGTAGCATGGCTTTGACTTACTCCAGAGAAGATTCTTATGACATCATGGTGACTTGCTAACAGCGACAACCTGCTTTCAGGTGAGGGTTCTCTGCATTGCCACCTAATGATGGGATTAAACCATAAGATGCTCCATGTCACCCTGACTTTGACATAGGATCTGTACAGAAACCAGAATCTCTAACTGCAGAAATCTGACAACAACAACCATGATTGTGAAGAGCTTTTACTGGGACCACAGAAAAAGAATTTAAGGTTTGACAACTTAGTATACCTGGAGCCTAGAGTTCGCCTTATGCCAGAAATCTTCATAGGTAAGGTCTCCCTGTTTTTAGGACAAAGGTTTTTTCTTTTCTTTCTTCCATATTATGCTGTGCCTATGCAAACAGCAACAACTGCCACACACACATTTTTATTGTATTTTTATCTCTTACCTTTAATAAAAAAGAGTGTATTAAACCTTCTGCTATTGTATTAATGACTTTATTGGAGATATAATAGTTTTCACAAATATATTTGCTACTAAACTTTTCTTCTTTCTTCTATTTTTATAGTTTTTCTTTTCTTTTCTTTTTTATGTTTTGGTTTTTGGGTCACACCCATTGACGCTCAGGGGATACTCCTGGCAGTGAGCTCAGAAGGCGCTCCTGGCTTGGGGGACTATATGGGAAACTGGGGGATTGAACCATGGTTCGTCCTAGACTAGCGCAGGCAAGGCAGGCACCTTACCTCCAGTGCCACCGCCCGGCCCCTTTACTTTTATTTTCTATCTATATTTTAATAACTTTACTTTCCATCATCTTGAAACAAATGTATTATAATCAGTTTTGTCAACTATGTGATACATTTTTAATTAAAAAATTTTTTAAAAACATTAAAAAATGGAAGGACTAGAGAGAGTACAAAAGGTCAGGCAGTGGCTTTACTTGCAGCCACCCCCACAACTACATCTGCTCCCCAGAGCAGCACCATGTTCACTCCTGAGCACTCAGGAAAAGCCCTTGAGGGTTCTTGCCCAGTTTGACTCAAATTCTCAATCAAGTTAGCTCAACTCTTAAAAAAGTAGAATGGTTTTCCAGGTAGCAACTGAGATGTATGAGATTTCCTCTTACATGATTTTCAAGTAGTTAGCTTTCCAAACATGTTACTCCACTCTATTTGCCCTTAAACATTGGTCACTCCAAAGCATTGTATATTTTAAACAAACACAGCAAATTGGTACATTTAGGCTTTGCTACAATCATGGTGTGGCACTGGGGATCAGACAGAAGAGTTGCCAGGATGGAACCTGAACCACCAAAATCTTTTTCCCAGGCCCTTGTCTCTTCCTAGAGCCAGAGCTGAGACTATGAGTCTGTATTTGGTGCTACAAGATCAGGGCCTGGACGTCAGGCTGGGAATTTCTGCGAATCCACACCTGCCTAGTGAGGCTGACTGCGAAGAACTGTGAGTCCTGCCTTTTCTTTGTGTTTATTTGTCCTCTGCTATAGTCCAGAACTCATGGGAGTGGGCCAAAACGGCTCCAAAAAAAAAAAAAACCTCGCTCTCCCAAGAGGTCCATACTAGGGCGAAAATGCCCAGGAACACCTCATTAAAGTGAAAACCAGCAAGAAGCGAATACTTTGCAAAAGCAAGGTCCCCTGATTGTGACGTCAGGCTGGGAATTTCTGCGAATCCACGCCTGCCTAGTGGGGCTGACTGCGAAGAACTGTGAGTCCTGTCTTTTCTTTGTGTTTATTTGTTCTCTGCTATCGTCCGGACCTCGTGGGATAGGGCTGAAAAGAGGCTGCAGAAGAGCACTTTGGCTATGCTTCGCTACGTGACCATGCGCTCTTTCTTAGGAAAGAACATCATCACAACACAAACAGAAAAAAAAAATCACACTAAGGACTGTGCTGGATCACTGAAGCCCAGCATTTCTCTCTGGACTGTCTTCTCTGCTGTGTGCCAAGGCCCAAGATTTGATCCTTTGAGAGTACTCATCCATGGAGGACTCCACTCCCTTGTAGGTAAATTGACACACCTGGAAAGGGCAGAACCAGAGGAGTCTGGCTGTGCACATCATTTACCAATTAATACCACCCCAAGACGTAGAAAAACACACAATACTAGTTTGAC
The DNA here is from genome assembly GCA_004027635.1 of Crocidura indochinensis. Taxonomy (NCBI): domain Eukaryota; kingdom Metazoa; phylum Chordata; class Mammalia; order Eulipotyphla; family Soricidae; genus Crocidura; species Crocidura indochinensis. Next base: position 14,268 of record PVKC010005765.1, on the reverse strand, counting down.
AAAGGGGAAACAACGCAGGCCAGCATCAGACATAGAGAACGAAGATGACAATTCTGATGACCAGATAATGACCAACGAACTAATCAATTTCTCAGAAAAGGACTTTAGAAAAGCAATATGGAAGTTGCTGAAAGAACTCAAAGAAACCATGGACCGAGTTGAACAGAGCACTAATAAGAACCAAGAAAATATGATGACAGAAATCACAAAACTCCAAACTGAAATAACATGTCAACTAACTGACCTGAAAAACTCAGAAATGAATTGAATTGTAAAATGGATGATCTCAACAGCAGGGTAGAAGAAGCTGAGATTAGAATTGCTGCTCTGGAAGATGAGATAAATAACAACTCCATACAGCGGGAGAGATTGGAAAAAAAAACTTAAAACAAATGAACAGACAATGGAAAAAATAGTCAAAGAATGGGAAAAGATGAAAATAGAAGTCTATAATAAGATCAACAGAAACAACTTAAGAATCATTGGAGTCCCAGAGACCCAGGAAGAAAATTTCCAGGAAGAATCAATGGTCAAGAACATCATTAAAGAGAAACTTCCAGAACTAAAGAATATATGTGATCAAATCTTGCATGCCCGAAGAATACCAACCAAAAGAAACCCCAGAAAAAATACCCCAAGACACATCCTAGTCACAATGACAAATCCCACAGATAGAGACATAATTCTGCAAACAGCAAGATCAAAAAATGAAATTCCATTCAAGGGAGCATCCTTGAGAGTTACAGCAGATCTGTCACCTGAAACACTCAAGGCCAGAAAGCAGTGGTGGGATATTGTGACAAGACTGAATGAAATGAATGCTTCACCTAGAATACTGTACCCAGCAAAACTCACTTTCCAGTTTGACGGAAGAATACATGGTTTCATAGACAAAAAACAGCTCAGAAACTTTACAGACTCAAACCCAGAGAAAAACAGTAAGACCTCATTTAAGATATGAAGAACCAAAAGACACACCAAATTTCGATATAAAGATGGCATCAAATCCCAGGACAATACTTTCTCTCAATGACAATGGACTAAATGCACCAGTTAAGAGACACAGAGTGGCTAAATGGATCAAAAAGATGAATCCAACCTTCTGCTGCCTACAAGAAACACATCTGAATAGTCAGAACAAACATAGACTCAAAATAAAAGGCTGGAGGAAAATTATCCAAGCAAACAACACCAATAAAAAAGCTGGAGTGGCCATACTAATATCAGATAATGCAAACTTTATACTCAGGAAGGTTGTAAAGGACAAAGATGGACATTATATATTAATCAAGAGTATGTAGAGCAGGAAGAAATCACACTTTTAAACATATATGCACCGAATGAGGGTCCAGCAAGATATTTAACACAATTGTTGACAAAGCTGAAAAATAACATCAATGACAACACAATAATTGTGGGGGACCTCAACACAGCTTTGTCAACAATGGACAGGTCAACCAGACTGAAACCCAACAAGAATATACTGGACCCGAGGAGAGAAATGGAAGAAAGAGGCCTAGTGGATATATATAGGACACTCCATCCCCAGAAACCTGAATACACATTCTTCTCCAATGTACATGGGACATTCTCCAGGATAGACTACATACTGGCACATAAAACATATCTTCAAAATATCAAGAGGATAGAAATTTTGCAGGCTACCTTTGCTGGCCAGAAGGCTCTGAAATTCTTTGTGAACTCCAAAGGAACAAAGAAGAAAAACTCTAACACCTGGAAGTTTAACAGCCTCATACTGAATAACAGTGGGTCCGAGATGAAATCAAAAAGGAAATCAAAATATTCCTGGAAACAAATGGTAATGAAGACAGAAGCTATCAGAACTTATGGGACACAGCAAAAGCAGTACTGAGAGGAAAATTTATAGCCTTGAAAGCACACATCAGGAAGGAAGAAGGGGCTTACCTGAGTAGCTTAATGACACAGCTTATAGAACTAGAAAGTGCTCAACAAAAGGACCCAAAAATAGGGAGGCAGAAGGAAATAACAAAGCTGAGAGCAGAAATCAATGAAGTGGAACCCCAAAAACCAATCTGAAAGATCAACGAAAGCAGAAGTTGGTTCTTTGAAAAAATAAACAAGATTGACAGACCACTGGCAAAACTAACAAAGAAAGAGAGAGAGTGTGAGAAACTTGATGACTCGTATTAGGAATGAAAAAGGAGAAATCACTACTGATATGGCAGAGATTCAAAGGGTAATCAGAAACTACTTTGAGAAGCTCTACGCCACTAAAATTGAGAACCTGGAAGAAATGGATAAAAATTTGGATTCTTACAATCTTCCATGATTGAAGGAAGACGATGTAGCATATCTAAACACCCCCATCACTATTGATGAAATTAAAACAGTAATCAAATGTCTTCCCAGAAACAAAAGCCCAGGCCCAGATGGATTCACTAATGAATTCTTTCAAACTTTCCAGGAGGAACTACTACCAATCCTGGCAAGACTCTTTCATTAAATCGAAAAAACGGAAATGCTTCCAAATACCTTTTATGAAGCCAACATCACCTTGGTACCCAAACCAGACAGAGATGCAACAAAAAAAGAAAATTACAGACCAATATCGCTGATGAATGCAGATGCAAAGATCCTCAACAAAATTCTGTTAAATAGAATACAATGCCTCATTAAAAAGATCATCCACTATGATCAAGTAGGTTTCATTCCAGGAATGCAAGGCTGGTTTAACATCCATAAATCTATCAATATAATACACAACATCAACAACAAGAAAAATAAAAATCACAAGATTATATCAATAGATGCAGAGAAAGCATTTGATAAGGTACAACACCCATTCTTGATCAAAACTCTCAGCAAGACGGGAATGGAAGGAAACTTTCTCAATATAGTTAAGGCCATCTACTACAAGCCAGTGGCAAATATTATCATCAATGGAGAAAAACTAAAAGCCTTCCCTCTAAATTCTGGCACAAGACAAGGCTGTCCTTTCTCACCACTCCTATTCAACATAGCACTGGAAGTACTCGATATAGCAATTAGGCAAAAAACAACAAAAAAAAAACAAAAAAAAAACAAACAAAAAACAATATCAAGGGAATCCATATAGGAAAGGAAGAAGTCAAGCTCTCACTTTTTGCAGATGACATGATACTCTACTTAGAAAACCCTAAAGACTACCAAAAAGCTCCTAGAAACAATAGAGTCATATAGCAAGGTGTCAGGCTACCAAATCAACACACAGAAATCAATGGCCTTTCTATACACCAATAGTAATAAGGAAGAAATGAACATTAAGAAAACAACCCCATTCACAATAGTGCCACACAAATTCAAATATTTTGGAATCAACTTGACTAAAAATGTGAAGGATCTATACAAAGAAAACTATAAAACTCTGCTCCAGGAAATAAGAGAGGATATGCGGAAATGGAAACACATACCCTGCTCATGGATTGGCAGGATTAACATCAGCAAAATGGCAATACTACCCAAGGCATTATACAGATTTAATGCGATCCCTCCAAAGATCCCCAAGACATTCTTCAAAGAAGTGGATCAGGCACTTTTGAAATTCATTTGGAACAATAAACACCCTAGAATAGCGAAAGCAATCATTGGGAAAAAGAACATGGGAGGAATTACTTTCCCCAATTTCAAACTTTACTACAAAGCAATAGTGATCAAAACAGGATGGTATTGGAATAAGGACAGGCCCTCAGATCAGTGGAATAGGCTTCAATACTCAGAAAGTGTTCCCCAGACATACAGTCACCTAATTTTCGATAAAGGTGCAAGAAATCCTAAATGGAGCAAAGAAAGCCTCTTCAACAAGTGGTGTTGGCACAACTGGCTAGCCACTTGCAAAAAATTGAACTTAGACCCCCAGCTAACATCATGTACAAAGATGAAATCCAAATGGATGACAGACCTTGATATCAGACCTGAAACCATAAAATACATAGAATGACATGTAGGCAAAACACACCAGGACATTGAGAGTACACGCATATTCAAGGAGGAAAATGCACTGTCCAAGCAGGTGAAAGCAGATATTAACAGATGGGAATATATTAAGCTGAGAAGCTTCTGCACCTCAAAGGAAATAGCGCCCGGGATACAAGAGCCTCCCACTCATGAGTGGGAGAAACTATTCACCCAATATCCATCAGATAAGGGACTAATTTTCCAAAATATACAAGGCGCTGACAGAACTTTACAAAAAAAAAAAGCATCTAATCCCATCAAAAAATGGGGAGAAGGAATGGACAGACACTTTGACAAGAAAGAAATACAAATGGCCAAAAGACACATGAAAAAATGCTCCACATCACTAATCATCAGGGAGATGCAAATCAAAACAACTATGAGGTACCACCTCACACCACAGAGAATGGCACACATCACAAAGAATGAGAACAAACAGTGTTGGCAGGAATGTGGAGAGAAAGGAACTCTTATCCACTGCTGGTGGGAATGCTGTGTAGTTAAACCTTTATGGAAAGCGATATGGAGATTCCTCCAGAAACTGGAAATCGAGCTCCCATACAATCCAGCTATACCACTCCTAGGAATATACCCTAGGAACACAAAAATACAAGACAAAAACCCCTTCCTTACACCTATATTCATTGCAGCACTATTTACCATAACAAGACTCTGGAAACAACTAAGATTCCCTTCAACAGACGAATGACTAAGGAAACTGTGGTACATATACACAATGGAATATTATGCAGCTGTCAGAAGAGATGAAGTCATGAAATTTTCCTACACATGGATGTACATGGAATCTAGCATGCTGAGTGAAATAAGTCGGAGAGAGAGAGAGAGAGAGAAACGCAGAATGGTATCACTCATCTATGGGTTTTAAAAAAATGAAAGACATTCTTGCAATAATAATAATTTTCAGCCCGAAGAGATAGCACAGCGGCGTTTGCCTTGCAAACAGCCGATCCAGGACCAAAGGTGGTTGGTTCAAATCCCGGTGTCCCATATGGTCCCCCCATGCGTGCCAGGAGCTATTTCTGAGCAGATAGCCAGGAGTAACTCCTAAGCGCTGCCGGGTGTGACACAAAAACCACAAAAAAAAATTTTTTTTTTCAGACACAAAAGAGAAAAGAGCTGGAAGTTCCAACTCACCTCATGAAGCTCACCACAAAGAGTGATGAGTTTAGTTAGAGAAATAACTATATTTTGAACTGTCCTAATAATGAGAATGTATGAGGGAAATGGAGAGCCTGTCCAGAACAGGTGGGGGGTGGGTGGGAGGAGGGAGATTTGGGACAATGGTTATGGGAACGTTGCACTGGTGATGGGTGGTGCTCTTTACATGACTGAAACCCAAACACAATTTTGCATGCAATCAAGGTGTTAAAATAAAATAAAATAAAAAGAAAGTAAAAAAAATCAGGGCCTACTCAAATACCCAAATTTAAGAACTGATATTGTTATATTCAAGAATCAGTAGCCCAACAAAGCTTTAAGAAATTCATGCTTTTTGAAAAATCAAGCACCCTTTTCCTCTGGAAAATATTTTGATTTCTCAATATTCCAAAATACTTGTTTCAATGTGTCTTTTCATGTGACCTTAGGCACACATCCTATGGTCTGTGTAACAAGTACATGTGCTTTATCATTCCATTAGGAAGTTTATCAGGCCAGAGCAATAGTACAACAGGTAGGGCATATGCCTTGACAAAAAATGTCTTATGATTACTATTATACCTACCTATTTCCTTGATGAATTTACAAAGCAGTCTATAATTAAAGTATGGAAGATTCCAATTGCTTTAATATTGTTGTTATATTATACAAGCAGTTTAAATACTGGAGTAGGGCCAAAGAGATGGCTCAATGAAATAAGCCCCATTTTCACACACAGGAGACCTGGGTTCAATCCCTAGAACCACAAGTTCTCCCAAGTACCACTGGGAGCAACCTCCAAGCATGGACTTGTATGGCTCAAAAGCCAATGCCACAAAGCATCCAAAAACCAAATTTTGAAATGAAATAACATAGAAGAGTAGTAGATTATTGGAGGTATTTTTGCCACTCATCTAAAATATCTGTTGGGACCGGAGTGTTGGCGCTAGAGGTAAGGTGTCTGCCTTGCCAGTGCTAGCCTAAGACGGACCAGGGTTCGATCCCCCAGTGTTCCGTATGGTCCCCCAAGGCAGGAGCAACTTCTGAGCTCATAGCCAGGAGTAACCCCTGAGTGTCATTGGGTGTGGCCCAAAAACCAAAAATAAAATAAAATATCTGCTAATTTTTTTTCCAGGCCACACCCGTTTGATACTCAGGGGTTTGATACTCCTGGCTAAGCTCTCAGAAATTGCCTCTGGCTTAGGGAACCATATGGGATGCCCGGGATAGAACCGTGGTCCGTCCTAGTGCTGGCAAAGCAGACACCTTACCTCTAGTGCCACCTCACCGGCCCACTCTGCTAATTTTAATAGTAACTGTGAAACGTATTTTAAATGATTATCATTTTTTTGAGATTACCATATGCTTGGCATTTTTTTGTTCATTATCTTTGCCACAAGAAAAAAGATATTATTTATTTTTCTATATATATAAATCATATAATGATCATAATGTTGATATAAGTAGAGTGGCTTTAGTTCTGTGCATGAAGATTTTGATAATTGTTTGTGGGAGATCTTTACTAGTTTTCAAGTTAATTCTAAACCATCATAGGAGACTTTTGAGACAGGATGGTAGCCAGAATCTTTATATAGGCCAGGCTTGAGTCAGATACTGTTTTTTGCCTAGAACTCAACTTATTTTTGGAATGTGATGCATGGTAATAAAAATAAAATAGTGAACCATGGCATAGTCAAGTAATACCCTTCCTAAGTTGGACTCTGGAGTTTCAGGGTATCTGAATAATGTTCCTCTCCGGGCCAGAGAGATAGCATGGAGGTAGGGCATTTGCCTGGCATGCATAAGGATGGTGGTTCGAATCCTGGCATCCCATATGGTCCCTTGAGCCTGTCAGGAGCAATTTTTGAGTGTAGAGACAGGAGGAACCCCTGAGTGCTGCCGGGTGTGACCCAAAACCCAAATAAATAAATAAATAATAAAATAAATAAAAGTTCCTCTCTCGCAATGAAAGATGGAGTAAAGTTATTCTAAATTTTTCTTTTCAATTTTTTTGGTAGGGGCCACACCCAGCTATGAACAGACTTAATTCCTGACTTTGTAGTAGGAATCACTCCTGATGGTCTTGAGAAGTCTTATGAAATGTGGGGATTAAACCTGAATCAACCTCATACAAAGTAAGGCTTACCTGCTGTACTCTAACTCTGGTCCCAAGCGATTCATTCACTTTTAGCTTTCTTATGATTAAAAATGTTTTTTCAGGTTTTCAAAAGAATAGGCCAGAAACGTCTCTCTGTGAGCAAAGCAGAGACCAAGGCAGACCTGGAAGTCGCCCTCAACAGCTTCATCCTTGATGCCATGCATACCATGGATACTGAGATTGTTTTCCAACTCTGCCTTTAGGGCATTGGATATTCTCAGCTCTATCTCCAGCCTTCAGATAGTATTAACTACCACTACTATGCTCACAATAGAGATTAGCACTCATTAGCACAGTAGCACATGAATTTAAAGAGTTTGCTATTTGGAACCACTTAGGATTTATGACAGGACTGTTAAATTTTTTTCCAAACCCTCTATTCTGACCTTTGGTCTTATAGTGGGTGAGGTTTTATTGGTGGCATCTCAGAGTTTCCCAGATAGAAACAGTTTAATGCTCATCCAACTCTACATTAATCCTGTTTAAAAAGGTACAGGGACCAGAGAGATAGTATTGAGGGATAGGTGTTTGTGTTACGTGCAACTGACTTGGATTTGATCCCTGGCATTTCATATGGTCCCCTGAGCACCACCAGGAGTGATTTTTGAGATCAGAGACAGGACTAACCCCTAAGCATTGCTGAGTATGGTACAAAAAACAAACAAAAGTACAATATTTAACTGACAATGAGAAATATAAACCTTCCCCAGTCTCTGCTAATTAAATGAGAACTTAATAATCAGTGGGGTGCTTGATAAGCCTAAAAGTACAGGGAGATGGTATAAAGAGTTGAATATTTAAATGTGCTGATTTGTTGGGGACATTGTACCACTAAAATATGCATACATTAAAAATACAGTAAGAGAGAGAAAGAGAGAGAGAAGATAGATGGCAGTTTGTTAGGGACAGACAAATTGAGTCTTACATAGACATCTTTCAATACTGTTTTATTTTCTTCTTTTGTCATGTTAATTTAAGCAGTTATTTCTTTTTGAAAAACTTTCTCATAAGCACCTAATTTTTAATATCTAAGCCAATTCTGGAAGAAAAATACTTTCAACAACTTCCCTTCAAAAAAACAATGATGGTCACTCCTCTAAACAACTCAATTTAATATACTCAAACAAAATAGCCCACCTTGGAAAATTAACATTCTAGAGGTTCAGTGCATTTAACAACTGACTTTCACTTTGACTCATTAATGCATACATCTTTTGCTGTTTTTTGAAAATTAGAAATAAATAACAAATGGTAACAGGGTTGTGGGAGTTCTCATTATTAATTAAATATTGTACTTTTGAATGTTTGTTTTTAGACCATACACTGCAATGCTTAAAAGTTAGTCCTGGGGCCCGGGAGATAGCATGGAGGTAAGGCATTTGCCTTTCATGCAAAAGGTCATCGGTTCGAATCCCGGTGCCCCATATGGTCCCCCGTGCCTGCCAGGAGCAATTTCTGAGCATGGAGCCAGGAGTAACCCTTGAGCACTGCCGGGTGTGACCCCCCCCAAAAAAAAAAAGAAAAAAAAAGTTAGTCCTGACTCTGATCTCAGAAATCATTCCTGGTGGTACTCAGGGAACAATATGGAATGCCAGGGATCAAACCCAAGCCACAATCTTTTTTGGGGGGTGGGTGTGGGGTCACACTTGGTAGTGTTCAGGGGTTATTCCTGGCTCTACGCTCAGAAATCGCTCCTGGCAGGCTTGGGGGACCATATGGGATGTTGGGATTCGAACCATTGTCCTTTTGCAAGGAAGGTAAACACCCTACCTCCATGCTATCTCTCCAGCTCAAGTCACAATCTTAGGTTTTTTTTTTAATATTTCCATACTGTTTCTGTAGAGGTTAAGCCAGATGACATTTCACCAACAGTGAATGATATTTCCTGCACATATTCCAGTTTTTATTTGTATATATGATATTCTCTGGAGTGAGATAATATTTTATTGTTGTTTTGATTTGAATTTCCCTAATAATATGCGCTGATGAGAACTTTTTGTGTTGTTTTTTGGTCATATCCAGAGGTGCTCAGGGGTTATTCCTGACTCTTCATTTAAGAATTAATCCTGGTGGTGCTCAAGGGACTCTATGATATGCTAGGGATCTAGCCTGGGTGGGTCACATGAAGTCAAATGCCTTATCTGCTGTACTATCACCCCAGTCCTTAATGATGAGCACTTTTTATATGTATACAAGTCTGGCAAAACACAGTAGAATCGGGTAATTATTTACAGAACTGGGCTTACCTGGGGAGCAAACGAATAGGAATGGTCTTTGGGTCTTTGGTTGGAAGGCAGTGTAGATACTCTGGTGGTGTTGGAATGATAAATAAACAAAACTGAACTTAACAGTAATGTAAATCATGGTGCCTAATATAAGTGAGAAACAAACCACCAACAACAAAATCTAGAAGAATTTCACAGTCAGTTGCTAAATCATTTTTATATTATGGACAATATAAAAATGTCAGGAGGTCTTATTTTGTTGTCTTTTTGTTTTCTGGGCCACACCTGGTAATGCTCAGGATTTATTCTTGACTCTGCTTTTAGAAGTCACTCTTGGAAAGTTTGGAGAACCTATAGAGTCTGGGGATTGAACCTGGGTTGGTGTGTGCAAGGCAAGCAACCTACCCACTTCATTATTTCACTGGCCCCAAGTCAGGAAGATTCTTTACAGAACATTTGATTCCAGGATACTTTTCTTCAAGATTAAGCTTCCTTCCAAACCATGTGAAGCACTCACAACCCCAAGTATGCAGAGGCAAGAGTTCCTTTGAGAATTCCTCAGAACAGTATAGAAGTAGTTTTTCATAGCTCCACAGGTCTTGAGTCAAAGTCACACAGTTGCCTTGTCTTTCATATTTCCCATCTTTTTTTCAGAACTTTTAGGAGAATAATACGTACAAATTAATTTTTGTGTGGCATTTTAACACTGCAATAAGGTGAGTCTACATATACCACCATGTCATCCTAACAAATGACTAGAAGCAGTGGGTCCATAATCTGTCTAAGATCCTGCTCTAATGCTAGGTGGTAATCACATCACCTGTGATTACCAATCATAAATCAGTACAGTACTGATTTGGTCAGTTTATTCTTTTCCCTATGGATTTCTTCCTTTACTGGTGCCTCTCTCCCTTAAAAATCTGAAGGGCCAATAATTACAGTGCAAATTCTCAAATTGGTCAAGCTGTTTTTTTCTGTTTATGTAGCTCACTAGATAACTGTGTTTCTGCCAAGTGTGTACCGACTTTGACTCCTTCATCTTTGCTCTGGAAAATGGACTGGAGTACTTTTAGACTTGTCTTGCCTTCAGCTCTGGACCTTGGCCAACTACTGAAGGAGAAACAGAGCCTTCCACGTGAGACTGGGTAGTGGAATGACTTCCGTACCATGTAAAGACTTCTTTGTGTATCCAAAAGCAGTTTTTAAAAGCTTATACTCTCCTGAAATTTATGCCTAATAAATATTCATAATACAATGAACTTAACTGGGTAGATATTTTGATTTATGAAAATGAGTTAAGAACTTTAGACAAGAAGTTGAGATCTACAAAGCCAAAAACACACACTTCCTAGAAAGAGGCAATAACTACACTTGCTCTTCTAAGCCCTTAATCTTAAACGTTTGCACAATTTAGTATAGCATGTTTTTCTCCTATTACCAACCTAATCTAAATAAGGATAAGTGTTATTTTATTTGAGAAGGAGAGGGATTGTACAGATGACTTTTCGATGGAAGCAAGAGAACTTAAGTGGAGCCAAAATGAAAGCCACAAAGGATGACTATGGGCATCTTTATGTCTGCAATAATTTGGAGTGCTGAGCTTCATTTGGGTCAGGAAATCTGTTAAATATTTATTCTATTACCTCAACCGCATCAGCTTTGGGCAATGCAAAAGACCTCAAGTATCTGAAGCAAAAACCATAGGAAGAAACTGATACCAAGACCTGAAAAACTGTGGTCAATTGTTAAGAAGATAGCAACCTTAGGTTTTCCCCTTTACATTTACTGAGCACCTATGCTGAGAGAGATTCTGCCTAATGCAGAAGACACAATGAATAGCAACACATGATTTCTATTTAGGTAGTCCACCTCCAAGAGATAACGTCTTGTAATCGGTTATTGTATTACATATTATACCCAATGAATAAAAGGTTTATAAAGATGGTGATGATAAAGAGCTAGAAGACAATTTCTAGGGAGTGACTAAGAAGAGCTTTCCCACAGAGTGATCTATGAATCTATCATAGTGATATATAAATCTATAAACTGGATGATCTAAATTTAAAAAAAGAACAACCATGCCAAATCATCCAAATTTATCACCAGAAGACAAAAAATTATTGTCAATCCCACTGAACTATATTTCTGGCCCTTTCTAACATCTTCTAGATTGGAAGTGAATATGAGGGCCAAGGTCAAGAGTCTCTTGTCAGAGTAGATGAATTAGGGATTAGCCAAGAATAGGAAAAGTGGGCCTGTTGATATTCCTCCTCTTCTCAGGAAGATAGATCTTATAGTTTAATATTCCTCTTTATTAAGGCAAGATTAAAGCAAGTACACCGCACACACATAGACACACACTCCTACACACCAGGTTTGTATTTAATCTAGAGGCTTTTCCTCAAACTTCGTCCAGATTTTTCCAGCTCCTCTCTTCACAAGAACTACTCTATCAAGGAGTTTCTGCCACTGCTAAGGCAGAAAAAGAACTATTTTTCCTGACATCTAATTTTAATTAATTTTAATTTTAAAACTAGCCAAAATTAGAATATGAATGAATTTGGATTCTGAGCATGCTCAGCCAAGGTCTGTGTGTGGAAGGAATTTGAATATGAGAATTTACCAATATGAAATCATTTCCCCCCAATATAAGAATACACTGACAAGAACCTGAGAGAGGGTATGAGCTTGATATAGCTTGAGTTATACTAAGTGATGGAATCGCTGAGACAGTGTTACCTAATGGCAAAAGAAAATGCTGCATTTGATTCCTCTTTTTTTTTGCACGAACATTTTAGTGAATGGGATGTGTGATAATCTTGACCCATACACATCATTGCTAACATCACTCTGTTGACCCGCCAGTCAATAGGTTTGTATCAAAAGTAGTACTTTAATATTCTCTCATTTGGGGTGAACCAGAGCAACAGTACAATAGGTAAGGTATTTGTCTTGATTATCGTTGACCAGGATTCAATCCCTGCCACCCTGAACACAAAACAATAAGCTTAAGCACTGCCAGGTGTGACCCCTAACTAAAAGGAACAAAAAAAAATTTCCCATTGGGACTCATTCACTTTCTAGACACAACCACAAACTCTAGGTCTTACACTGAGTACTTTTTTTTTTCAGTAAGATTTTTTTTAAAGATAAGAGATAAAAATACAGTAAAAAAAGTGTGTGTGTGTGTGTGTGTGTGTGTGTGTGTGTATGTGGCAGCTGTTTTTTGCATAGGCCCAGCAAAATATGGCAAAATAAAAAAGAAAAGCCTTTGGCCTAAATACAAGAAAATCTTACCCCTGAAGTATTCTGTCATAAGACCAATTCTGGACTCCAGGCATACTAGGTTGTCCAACCCCTGAGTCATTCTCTGTGGTCCCAATAAAAGCTTTTCACACAATTGTGGTTGTTGCTGTCAGATTTCTGTAGTTAGAGATCCTGGTTTCTACACAGATCCTACATCGAAGTCAGAATGATGTGGAGAGTCTTCTGGTTTCATTTTACCACTAGAGGACAATACGGAGAACCCTGCCCTGAAACAGATTGTTGCTGTTGCTAAATTGTCTGGGGGTGAACATTAAGTAGAAATAAAAAAATGATCAGACAGTCTAGACACAGAGGGAACCACTTATACCAGCAATTGGGGGGTGGTAATTGAGGGTGATATGGGATGTATGCTGGGAACAGGGGTGGAGGGAGGACAACATTGGTGGTGGGAATGCCCCTGATTCAATGTCACTATGTACCTAAAAAATTACTGTGAAAAATTTGTAATCCACTTTGGTCAAAATAAAGTTAAAAAAATAACCCTCTTTGAAGTAAGTCAATGCCAGGGCAGCAGTAGGTTCTTTCCTGAAAGAGGTTTGCTTCCTGGTGATGGTATAGACAACTGTGGTTGTTTCCATAAGTGGTGTCCATGGTTCTACACTGAGTAATCTTAATTCCTGGAGTTCTACCCAAATTCCAATCTAGAAAAAAAGGTAATTTTCTCTGTATGATCACCCAAGCAAGTCAGTCCTTTATAGTAATACTCAACTATTATTGTTAAGGATTACATGTTATAGAATAAGAAATTGAAGCAGGTAGGTTCTCCAGTATGATAACAAAATTCAGATAACTAGACATATCTGGAAACAAGAAATTTTTCTTAGGAATTAATATTGAGATTTCTTTTTCCTTGCTTCAATTTATTTTACTTACTCTAATTTGTGATCTCTAGCAATTAATTTGTTATTTTACAAAAACTATTCCTCCCTGAACATCATTTTTTCTTTATAGTAAGGTCAAGAGTTTTATTGCAACTGCCTATGGCTGAGATGATGGTGCTCTCAACACTCAAGTCTTCAAAGGAATCACTTTTTTTTAAAATTTTAATCATAGTGGTTTACATGATATTCACAGTAATATTCCATTTACAAATAAACATTGAATCAGGGGAATTCCCATCACTAAGTTGTCCTCCCTCCACCTCCATTCCCATTCTGTCTCCCATATCCTCCACCCTCTCCCCAGGGTCTTCTGGATTGAGTGACTCCCTCTGTTTCTGGTTTATCACTTGGTGATCTTATATCTGATTGGGCTTGGTGTCTCCATTGCTTCTCCCTCTGATTGGGAGGCAGGATTAGATAGTTCGAGTTTTGTGGTTTTGTTTGGGGAAGAGTACCGTAATAGAGTGGGGTAAAAATTAAGTATGCCTACAATGGGCAGAGTCCTTCTAGCAGTTCTCATCCTCCGTTTGAGAGAAGGGGAAAA